>JAQZBX010102190.1:0-11183 GCA_029593785.1 Cabassous unicinctus | reverse complement strand
TCTTTCAAGCATGCTAAGTAAATTATATTAAGATAGTCTTTAAGAGCAGGTTAGAATAATTTATGATATGGTAGTATGCAATTTATGCATAAACTCATCTGTTCAAAATTAAGGTTTTCTCTGTCTTTGACAGAAATGATTGAATAAAACAAACATTTTGGACAAAGTGGAGGATTTAGTTTCTATTAATGACACTTGAAATCTGCTTTAGTTCCCTTTGAACTGTTTTACTGATACATTTGAAAGTGTATAAAGAATTTCAGATATTTACTTTGCTACCTTTCTCTATAATATTATAACATAGATAATGGGGTGGGCTGGGGGGAAGAAGGCTGACCTAAAGATTCTATATGCAAGTTCTTTCTGAGATACTGATATTGCATGTGACAATTAAACAATTTTTTCACATATTCAAGCTCATAACTAGATCACTGACATGTTTAGAGGCTTTAAGGTTAGCGGCTCATATATAAACTTCCTTTGAATAGTCAATATAAAACTAAAAGTATCAAACATTCTACCCTGTCCATACAATTGTTCAGAAACTGATTTGAAAATAGTTTCTTTCATTAAGGGCATGTGGCTGCCATGGGTCTAATAAAGAAAATTAAAATAAAATAATATTTTATTTTCCTGAAGTGTAGTGGATTGTAAAAGGTGAAATAAATTCACCTACTTAGACATACCAAGTGCTACACCGAGCAAGTCAATGGCATAGGGAAGCTTACAGTAGATGCATATAGGTGTGGGGGACATTTGCTTACCTAATCATTATACATATCCTATTTCAGACATCTGTTATTTAAAATGATGTGGAACTGAACAACAATGAAGCTGTTAGTCACTGTCTCATGCAGGAAGAAAGCCTGTGAGAGCTGGGTCATTTGTTCAATGAGATGAACACTCTTACTATTTGGTTCAGGCAATCTGCTCATCACCTGCTTCCTTCTATCAGCCTGGGGATATCCAGCAGAGCTGTGGGGCCTGCTCAGGACCCCATGAGCAAGGCCACATGCTGCATCCTTGTCTGGGCCACTTGAGTCTCTGGGCTTCCGGTGTTGGACAAGCTGCTCATGCCCCCACTCCCCACCGCTCCCAGCTGCCAACCTGCCCTTCCCTTGGCCCTGCTGCTCCCTCTTCTCCAACCTGCAGCGCATTCTCCACCTTTTGGAGATCCTCAGAGCACCTTTCTTCTGTGCCCGACTCCCCTTCCATTGTCTCTTAATCTCTTCTGAGTTGCTTTCTTAGGCTAGGGACCAACTTGCAGCCCCAGCCTTTTGCCTGACTTTTTGCGTGACACTGAGCCCTCCAGGTCAGGATTTTCTCTTGAGTGCATTGAGTTCAGATCTTACCATTTTGGATAGTATGCATCTTAAGATCCTGAAGAAAAGATGCAAAATGTCCAAGTAATGTTTAGAAATAATTTGTGAGGGTGAGTCAGGGGAATCATGCTGTCATCAGGACACAGGTGCTGAGACGTGGCTGACAGTAACAACTATGACCTAGGACTCTTCCTCCTAGGCTGACGTGGTCTACAGGATCTAGATCACCCAGGATGGTTGTGGCAAGATCTGTGCTGTCATGACATAGCTGTGGGTCATCTAGGCAGGCTTCCTGGTGATGTTTGTCATGTTGCTGCTTTCCAAAGATTTTTGGTACTCTTAGGTCAAGAGCCATTTTTAACTGCTTAGAAGTACTCACCCTGTCTTCTCACATGAGGAGGATGCTCACCGACCCTGGGGCAGTAGCCAAAGGAAATGCTGCAAAAGAATACTTGGGAGAGTTTGCCGCTGAAACCCGACAGAGCCATCTGCAAGTTCCAAAATGCTGCTGTACTAAGGCTGAACTAGCTCCCCACTACAGTATTTGCAGAAGATGTATTTGGAAAATGGATCAGTTTTTTATGCTCTTTACTAAGTATATAACCTTGTCTTTCTTTATGCTCTAATTCTCTGTGCATTTAGGTTTATTTGCTATGAAAGAGAGGACCAGGCTGAATGTAGTCCTTTTTCACCACCAATAGCTGAAATCCTTTTGCTCCCCTTGTGCCTTGAGGGTCTTCTCTTTTTCACTTTGATTGAAGTTGTGTTTGGCACCAAATCCACCCAATATGCAAAGATAAAACGGGCTGAGAGACTGAAAAGTGAGGGCCAACATGGGATTGGTGCTGCAGTGGTAAGGGATGGAGTCTGTCTTTGGGAGCCTCCTTCACTCCCTTGAAAGAATCCCTTCCTAGGAGTCTGATTTAGGCAATTGCAAATGAGAAGCAGTAAAGGAGGCTCGGGGTTCTTACTGGGGCCCACTTTCATTATGCTGGAACTTTTTGATGAAATTTAAATTATTTATTTGAGGACTGAAAAAGAATTAGTGGCTCATTTGTGATCAATAGGGTAAATTGAACCTACACAAACCAATTGCCTGAAGCAAGCAGAGTTTTATATATTAATACTCACAGATGGCAAATTTTCCAAACAGAGAACAGGATGGTGCTATAATCACTTTTCTCCTGGACAACTATGGAAAGGTGTGGGGCCACCGAGAAAGTCAAATGTCATTATCTTCCTGCACTGTTAGGATTTGGGGTAAGAATACTTTGCATTTTACAAGACGTTGTTTGGGATATTACATGGGTTATTAAAATCTTGTATAATGAACTGCATTTTCAATCACAAAGAAAAAAAATCAATGTGGTGAACACAAAACACAAATCCTCAGACTTGTGTTTCAGGGAGCTCCTATTTGACTGTGATCCATTAGTGCTCCCCTTTGAGCACAAAGGGCCTCTTGCTAACAACTGCATTTTGGTCTTGACTAGCTCTTACACCTACTTTGCATTGAAATAGCAGAAGTTCTGGACACTGAACAACACAACTGGGTCCAAGTCCCTGGTTCACTCCCTAGGAAGCCCCTTTACTCTTTCAACAAGTCTCCTGGGCATGCCTGTGTGTTTTAAAATTGGCATTGCTGTTTCTACAACATAATATTTAATATCTTATGGTTACTTAAGAAACTTCACATTGGAAAATTTCATGGAGATATACACTTATAATTTATATATTTAAATTCCACAAAACTTTACTTAATCTCAAAGTATAAATTAAATAACAGATTGCATTAAGCTGAAAAATAACCATCAACTGAAGTATAGGTATTTGGCTTGGAACATCTCTTTGTCCTCATGAACTCTTGTTCTGGCTTTGTCTAAATGCCTTGTATTGTTTTCCTCTCCTGTGAATATGATTTGCATTTACTTGCACTAATTTGCACTTTCTTGTCGCCTCAGGATCTACTCTTCATCAGCTCTCTCAAAAACCAATATGAGAGGTCCTGGAATGTCTTAGATAATGGTTCCTGGAAATAAAATTCTATAATTATAGGTAGCAAAAATATTCCGCAAGCAGGGTCTCCAGAGAACTCATAGCGCATTATCTTAGGTCCCAAATGGACTGCAGGGTTCCATCCTGCACAATACTTAATGCCCATGCAGACAGAGGCAGGCAGCTGCATCCACCTCTCCAGCACTATCCTAACCAGACACCACACTGACTTGGTGACTTAGGAGATTCTATTCTCCACTGACCATCTGGATATGCTTGGATGCAGAGTGAGTCTTGATCCACCAGGTCTAAGGCCTCTTCAATGAAAATAATACACTATCTGTACCTGATTATTACTTATTATTATTATCCATTGACCTCTATTTCTTTTAGGAACGTTGCAGTGCTAGAAATTATAGACCTTGATAAATGGGTTGAGTATTTCTACTTCACAACAATTATATGCTTAATTTTACCACTGCCTCTCTGTATATAATCAGTTATGTAGAATAACAAAAATACTACTTCATGCTTAATAATCTTATTTATATAGAGGAATAAGAATCACTGCTAATTTCCAGTTCTACAGATGTTCATATCTCTCCAAGGTTATTCTCAGAATATTGGCAGCATGTAATGTCTCATTCAACTGGGATCCATTTTATTTTCCCTAGTATGAAGAATCAGATATATGACAACAGCATAACATTGCCATTTGCTTCCCTGCAAAATACACAGTTGACTTTCTGGATTTCAAGGAATTTTGGGTTAATGCGTATTTTATTTGTAATTATGCCACAGAAACAGAGGGTTTAATATTCTTAATGTGCGGTTTCGACTACTATTGAGTAGAGTCAGTGGCAGTGACAGCAAGATGTGTGCCTATCCTCAGAAAAAATGAAATGGAAAAGTAATAGAAAAGACAACTTCCTTCATTATTTAGCTAGTGTTATATATTAGCTGCTTTGAAAGAATTATCCATTCAATATCCACAGAATTCTGTAAGTCTCAGAACTTAATAATAATCATGTTAGACATTAGAGAGCTGAGGGCTAGAGTGGACAAATAAATAGTCATGGTCCATGCAGCAAGAAGATGCAGGCATTGCCATCCTACTAAGCCTGTGGTCAGGGTATGATCTATGTGGGGGATATGTGAGAAGAAAGAATGAGACAGGAAAACTGAGTATTCTGCCATTGGAATCTTAGCCTGAATTGAAACAGGAGGCCAGAACAAAGCCTGAATAATACAAAGAGTAGAAAACACATTATCAAAGGTTCAGGCTATTTTTCAAGGAAGAATTCAGGAAATTCAGAGGTAGCTGGAATACCAAGAACCACTCTGAACAGTGCCCCCTTGTGAGTTCTTGGCCACTCATTTGGTCTTCTTCAATCCATAAAAATACCCTAAAGGAAGGTGTACAAAGATGCTTGAGGCCACAAACCTATGAGCTCTCTGCTTTAAGTTCTCCCCTACACTTTTAAAAATCCAAGGTATTTTTGATATATGATTTTGGTTTCTTTATATAATTATGGAACCAACACAATCTCTTTTTGAAATTATATACACTCCCAAATGCAAATACAAATAAAAAAACTATTAACCATTTGGAATGTATGGGTCCATGTACACTTTAATTCTATAACATATTATATCATGAGATTTCTATTTCTCTTTAGAATTCAATATAAAAGTAAATGTGGAAACTGAGATAAGTCAGTAAGAGATGACCCAATTTCCCTTCAATTGTTAAACCCAAGATCTGGAATCTCTTTTAGGATCAAGGCTTCCTTGATCCCAGATTAGTGTTTGGGAACCTTGTCCTGCACTGGTGGTATCTTTCACTACTTCTCTCTGCACACTACCCAACTTAACTAATATTCTTAGCTTGAATAATGGTTTACCAAATGATGCAGTGACATCCAAAAGGCACAGCCATTTCTTTATTCTTTGGAAGCCCTAATTCTTAGCACAATGCTAGATATATGAGTAGACACTCAATACGAGAATGCTGATAAATTATTACAATAGTTAATGCAACCCAGACAATTTAGAATGAGAAGTAAAATTCTGACCAAAGATAAAATAATGCCAAAATTGTGTGAATTAAGTCTTCACTTTCTTTACACTCCCAGGTTTGGCCTTCATTGCTCTTAATCACACAGAGCCCCTCAGATGACATTGGCCTTGTGGAGATCTCTCATTCTGATGCTAACCTTAGGTATAGTATGCCTTCAGTCATGTACTGCTGAAGTATCCACAATTCCACTTCCTTGACCACCACCAAATGAACAGCAAATCATGCATAAGAAAAAAATACTAGAATAAATGAAGCATTGTAAATATTTGTAGAACTCTCAGAAGGCAGTCAAAATTGCTGTTGCAAAGAATGGGAAGGTTCAAAATTTAGGGGGCATGCTGGTTTAAGGGAATTTAGAGCCTAAGAACCCTAAGAATAGTAAACGTAATGTCTTTTTGTAAGTGGCAGTGAGTCTTTTAAACAAAAGTTTTATTTCACTGTCTTTTTCTACATCTAAGGCTGGTCTTCTCATTCAGCCTCCCTAGAGCAAAATTTCATGCTCATGTGTATTACAAGTAAAATAATCAAAGTCTGCCTTCTTAGAAAACATGCTCTGGAGATTCATATAATGGATTTCACTATTTTGACTGAGAAAGAATATATATATTGGATTTAGTAATAAGAATCAGGGAATATTCAGAGGTATAGCTTTGTAATTACATTGAGTAAAAAGAGCAATAATGCCAACTAGTGGAGTAATAACAAACAGAGGTCTTGCCAGGCCTGTCTTGAAGAATAGTTAAGATCTATTATTATGTTAGGCGTACAAGAGTATTGAAGAACTTGTAAACAGACCACAAACATGCTCCTTCCAATTCATCAAAACAATCCAACAATCCTTAATATCTCAACTTGCCAAGACTAATTGTTCTAGTCAGATGTAGCTTTCAAAAATGAAATTTTTCAAGTACTATTAAATTAGGAATTACTAGGACATGAAATGAACAGTGCATTTATTTCAGATATTAGCCAGTTTCCATAAAGTATTTATCTCCAACTTCTGTTTACTCTAACATTCCTTTATAATAAACAAGACAATGATTAAAATTAGCCATTTCCCACAATTCTCAATTCATAGAAATGGACAATTTAGCTCATTTAGTCAAAATCTTCATCAAGCAATGGTAAAACAGGTTAGAAGAATGTCTTCAATTAACTGAGTTTTGAAGCAGAACAAAAAATAGAAAAATTAAAAACCTCTTTACTCTAGTGGAAGCTAAGCAATTACACCTAGGAACCCTTAGTGACAGGTCTTTCCCAATGGAAAAGCCTAAAATTTGAGCACTGTGACTTTATAAGAGGTAGGTTGGTTTAATGAAGAAATTTTATCTTTAATAAAGAGATAATCAATATTTTATTTTAGGCACTTACTTAGCATTTTACAGTTCCTTAACAGATTTGGAGGTAGGTAAATGTTAGCATCATATGTTACAACCTAAAACTCAGGCGGAGGTTTTGTCATCTATCCCAAAACACAGCAGGAGTCCTATCATGGTCAGGAATAACATGGTCTCTCTAATCTTCCAGATTAATCTTCTCAGATGCGTGAATTTAAAGATGATATATTGCAAAAATGCATAACAAAACAAAAGACTAGATGTAAAACTTTTACTTTGGGATATTTTGTAATTCTTAAATTGGTACTACAATGATTACAAATATTTTGTAATAATCTACTCACTCCCATTATAAATATATTTACATATTACTGACACTTAAAATTACAAATGTGCACATTACTGATTTTGTTCTATTTATATGCCTTGGGTAGGGTGGTGGAGCAGGAAGATAATAATTGAGCTTAACTCAGAGTACTAGGCAGCCTTTAAATGCAGGTGCTCTGCTCCAAGGACCATCTACTATGATTGGGAGTATAAGAAAAACAGTATACAAATAGAGCCAAGAAAAGATGCCTGGATCCAAAAGACAGGAGGCTCTGTCAATTTAAGGATGTGGAGAAAAATAATATCATCTTGGTCTACTGATGCTCATTATCATGGTACAGCATTACAGCATCTTATGAGACTAGCTCTTCAAAGAGTGGTAAATATGCCCCAAATAAAGTTCTTAATATATAGATTTTTCTTAAACTGACATCTATAGAAACAAAATATCTAATTAAATATTTTAATATGGATATGCCCTACCTATCATGTAAATTACTCTAACTGTGGGCTAACTCACTTGGCTCAACATACTACTTCATTCAGCTCATCCTGACATACGTTCCTGGGCCAGTCTTTTCAAGAATTTTTTCATCATAAAGTTCCTTTTATTTAAACAATTGTCAAATATTAATAATAATACAGGATTAAAGTGGTTAATTAACTGAGAAATTATAAGGGAAACACCATTATTAGCTATAAAAACAGCATTCAGCACAGAAAATGTAAAGAGTAAGAAAATAGATGCCTACGCTTCTAAATAGACCAAACAACCCAGCTCCAATTTCAGTCAAAGAAGAAGAAAGGAAGGGGTGAGGGGCACGGGACAGAGTATTGAAGACTTTTATTCTAGTATCCCCAAAGGTAGCTGTGGAAGTAAAATTTTCTACATTTAAAAAGTTTATATAAATTACATGAGTTGCAATTTTCATGAAAGTCAGAATTAAATGTTCTGCATAGGACAACAGATATGCTTAAACAACATATATTTGCACAAGGCCACCAAATATCATGGATATTAGTAACAAATGAAAAAGACCCAAAGCCTATGGCAGACTGAGCAAAGATTTCATTTGGGAATGCTATAAGCCCAAGATTGTAACCTATTCTTACTATACAAAAGCTCTAGAGAGTTTTATCAGAACTCTAGTGCTTCTAGTTGGCACATCTACTTTTTAATGTGTGGAATTTTTACAGACATTTGTGAAGAGGTTGTGCAAAACTATTTTATTTAGAAAAATGGCACAGAAGTGAATTCCATATTTGATACACATGCACACTTCATTCACATCTTCAACAACAAAAAGTTTTCTAATCCTACAGAACTGAATAAGAATACTAGTTTCAACAGCATCCGTTAAGCACTAGAGTCACATAAGTTACACCAGAATGGGCAAATATTGCCCAAGTAAAATTCTATTATAAAAGCTGAAACAGGTTTAAGGCCATTCAAGTTCAAGCACAGAGATACAAGTCTTTCAGAGTTCCATCTATTTGTTTGTGTTGAAATATTTGATCTTTCTCCCATCTTGTGGTCTTAAACTACTGTTTTACAAAATCTGAAAGAAATCAATCCAATAGAGGTTATATTAAATAAGAATAACATACAGAGACATAATTAAATTAAGTAAAGAAAATCCAAAACATTAAAATTGTAAAACTTGTTACTTGTTGGAACCAGCCACTACACTAGGAGTTAGGTAATATATAAAATTATTTTCGAGTAGGTTACTCTATGTTGCTCTAATACATGCTTCTCACCAGTACACTGTTAAACTAATTAAAACTCTACACATGTATAATCCCTTACAATGGTAGCACATACCGCAAAGCTGTCAGTATCAAATGACTCAGTGATTGAAAGGAAATTTAAAAAGCCAGTAAGTAACATATTAAGGAGAAATATTGGGAGTTAGAAGAGTCATGCAGTTCAGCTCTTTTAATCAGCCAGGCAGTCTGCTAGCAACAAGGGATAGTTTCCCGTGAGGAAGCTGCTGCGGAGTGGGAATGTGGTCACTAGTGACCTCCGTCTTATCCGGGGGGCTGCACTAGGAAGCTGCTTGTCCTTCATTTTTGCTCTAGCCTTGTACTACTAGCCAGAAGCAAACTATTTTTGCCCTTTCTGTAATTATTATTATTATTATTTTAAGAAATCCGAAACGCCAAGCTTTTGCCCCAGATGAGGAGACCTTGCTTCTAATTGGACTAATTCATGTTTCTCTGGGCGAGTCACTTTAAATTCCATTTCCTTCTGCTCCTCTGCGGAAGCTGCTTCCGGGATTTCAGAGGTCACAATGCTCCCTCTTCCTAGTGCAGCTTCTCCAGCTTTCCTATGCCGTAGCGTTTACTTTTTTCCTTCCCACTATATATATTTTGACATGGTATCTGTGAACATCTCTAGTAATTTGGGCTGTGCAGTTATTAAATTATGGTTAGATATTTTTGTAAGACTTGTATGAATAAAAAGGTTTATATATTTGGATGATACAGAAATAAGAACATAATCTGCTTAAATCAGTTAAATTATATATTTTTAAAATAATCTTAAATTTTGTTTTATTTTTTATTTTAGTGTATTGGTTAGGACAAATGTGAATGATAATAATGAGCATAGTTGTTCCTGATTTTAATGGGCACCATTTTAGTAGATATGTAATTGAATTAAGAAAAGTGTTATATAAGGATAAATTTTCAGTTTGGAATGTGCATGTTTTTACAAGTCACAAAAGCAACAGGTCATAAATACAGCTGTAGATTTCCACAAATTCAAAAAAATATCTTGAACTTTAATTTCCTCTGATGAGATCAACTGTACACTAGTTATTTCTGAGTATACTCTGTAACTCCAAGGTTTGTCAATCATTCAAGTACATTTCAAACTCATTCTGGATTTGCCATACACCTTTTCAAAAACAAAGAAGTGTTTTTGATAAGTTCCTCTCACAGTAACTTGTGTCAGAAGGGGAGAGGAGAGGGAGGAGAAGTGGCCCATGGACACTCTCAAATAGCCTCACTCAATGTGCACAATCACCAATCCTGGTTATTCACCTTGGGACCAGTAGCCACGGACGCCTCTGTATCTTGCCTGCTGTAGCCACCCTGACATTCTGTTGTTCAGTGGTAGATCCATGAATTCCTTAGAGTAGAATTCCTTCTGAATGTGGAGGCTCTTTCTCAACCTAATCCCTCTTCATCCTCTAGGGGAATATGCTTGTGTTGATTGTTCTGTGATATTTTCAGAAACTGTGGGATTCATGGGCACTTCGCCGTGTTGTCTATGCCCAATTGCCCCTATACATCCCTCTTATTTTCTCCTGCCCTTTTGCAGAAGGCAGATCTGATGAACCACATGTTCATATACCAGGTGGGATATGAACTACAGTGACATTGACAGGACCATAAGTTCCCAAAGAGCTGTGCAGTCTCTAAATCTTGCCATTTTCAGGGCAGTTCATAGATTTCTCTGTTCTCAAGAAGACTTGAAAAGCATAAATGAGATGCTCTTGATTAACTCTAAATTGACTTCTGCTTCCCTCCAGATTGTCATGGAAGTAGCAAGAGGAAGGTCTAAATTAAACTTGATTCCTTCATATTTTAATAATTATACATTTATTTATATATGTATGAAAGAATTATAGTTTTGGGAAATAATTAAAGAATGTGATGCCTTAGTTCTCCCTTTCTCCTCTAATGTCCCTTCTCTGAAGCTCTGGACAAAGGGGAGAAAGAAAGTCTCAGAGCAACATAAAAATTTCCATGGATGTAACTCTTTTAATAAACATTATCACCTTATTACATAGTATGATATTAATGAATGTTTAGAGCAGTGTGACTGTGAATGTGCACGAACTTCTGCAGCTGGAAATTTTGCAGAAAATTCACTGTGAAAGAATAGTGTGACCAAATTACTAGTATTTGAGAGGAAACTTCCTAAGGGGCACACTTCCAATTTTATTCATTTATTTACTCACTATTGAAGTGCATACTATGCACTGGGTCTGCAAATCACTCCATATAAAGAAAAAATAAAAGATATCCCTGCTTATAAAGAACTCACATACAGAAATAAAGAAAAGCCATATATGAAAACAAGTAAATATTCCCAAATTCTCTGGGTTCTAT
>JAQZBX010102189.1:0-11184 GCA_029593785.1 Cabassous unicinctus | reverse complement strand
TGGATAGAGCTCCCATTTACCATATGGGAGGCCCCGGGTTCGCTTCCCGGGGCCTCCTTGTGAGGGCAGGCCAGCCCGTGCGGTGCGGTGAGCTGATGCAGCAAGACCTCACAGCAGGAAGCGGGTGTGGCTCAATCGATAGAGCTCCTGTTTACCATGCGGGAGGCCCCGGGTTCGCTTCCCGGGGCCTCCTTGTGAGGGCAGGCCAGCCCGTGCGGTGCGGTGAGCTGATGCAGCGGGACCTCACAGCAAGGGGGAGATAAGCAGACACAGAAGAAACGCACAGCGAATGGACACAGTAAAACACAAGCAGCAAGGGGGGGATAAATAAATAAATAAATAAATCTTTAAAAAAAAAAAAAAAAGAAGTGTTTATTATTATTCTCATTGTTGACTGGTCAGATATTATTATTGTTTTGTCACTTATAACTTTGAATGTATATATCATTCCCTCATCCGATCAACAAATATTTTTTTGTCTCATACTAAGCATTCTACTGGGTGCTGTGGATAGATTCATCCCTGCCCTAGATTTTTCACAGGTCAATAGTTGTGAAGTGTAACGTAGGCAGGCCACTGCAAGCATTAGGTAACCTTCCAAGAGAAGACATCTAATCTTCCTTAGGGATGAGTTTGCTGGCTGGAGAAGAGATGGGAGAGAGCCTCAAGGGCAAGCTTTCAGTTTCAGGAACAGCCTAGCAAAGGTACAGAGCTGACAAGAGGTGGGTCAAGAAAGGCAGTGGTGAGAAAAGAGGTTCCAAAGGGAGCCTGGGGCCAGATGATGAGAGTTTCTTATAGCTAAATTGCAAGCTTCCTGGCTGCCCCCCAGGGGTAATTTGCACAATGCTTAATCAAAAGATTTACTTGATGGATTTCTTTCATCCCTTCCATACGCATGGAGAAAACACTCTCAGCTTTGGTTATCACCAATATATGTGTTTATTCCTGTTTTTGTTTCCTTGACTGTTCAAGAAAATACCGTGCAATGGGATGGCTTCAACAATGGGAATTTAATGGGTCATTGTTTTGAGGTTAGGCAAAAGTCCAAATCAAGGCATTATCAAGGCGATGCATTCTTCTTGAAGACTGTGGCGTTCTGGGCCTGGCTGCTGGCAGTCCTTGGTCCTAGGCTCCTCTGTCACATAGCAATGCACATGGCAGCCTCTCCTGACATTTTCCTTCTCTTCTGGATTCACTGACATTCAGCTTCTGGCTCTCCCTTTCTTTGCCTGTCTGAATTTCATTCTGCTTATAAAGGACTCTAGTAATCCTGGACCACACCTTAACTGAAGTTACCTCATCAAAAGGTTCTACTTAAAATGAGTTCACAGCCACTGAATGGATTAAGTTTAATAGCATGTTTGGGGGGGGTGGGTACATATAGCTCTAAACAATCACAATTCTGAAACATACATTTCCAGACCTCTTTTCCCTGCCATAATCCCCAAATCACTAGATGCCTGTATAGTTGAAATATTAAAGATTCCCCCACCCCAGTATTCACTGTTACCCCTCAACCCTTCATTTGATTGGGCAGCTGGACCCCTGAGCATTCAGTGCTTTAATACATAGAGGAAATGGCTTTTGGCCCTCAAAAGTCCAGGCCTGGGAAGCGGACGTGGCTCAACCAGTTGGGTGCCCGCCTACCACATGGGAGGTCCCAGGTTTGGGTGCCGGTGCCTCTTCAAAGAAGACAAGCAGACACTGCCCCCGCCACAATGAGCTAGATGCCACTCCCTGCTGCAAGCAGATGCCACAAGCCAGCAGATGCCACAGCCCACGGGGAACGAAGGTGGCTCAGGCCGTTGGGCACTCCCCTCTCATGTGGGAGGTCCTGGGTTCGGTTCCCGGTGCCTCCTGGAGAAGGCACACAAACAATGAGCAGACAGACGAGAGAATCACCTGGGAGCTGTGGGAGGGATAAAGAAAGAAAAATAAAGTAAAAAAAAAAAGTCCAGGCCTGAAGGGGACACCCAGGATACAGGAAAAAAAACTTGGGCAAGTTTTCACACTCTTGAGTCAGGGTGAAGATTTTCTGACTTGGAAGGAGGAGGAAAGTCCAGGCCTGAGGGGCAGGCAGTGATAAGAGATCATTGGCAGGTAGCTCCCTGAGAAAGGAGGCCTGTGCCCTGCCTGCCCCTACTCCCTCGACCTGGGGGTGGAGGTGGGAAATCACTATAGAAATCGCAGGTGGATTTGGGGATGCTGAGAGGAGAGAACATTCACGTCTTTATCCCCCGATAGAGTGTAGGAGGCAGCACAGCCCAGTGTGCGTGTCTGAGAGCTGGGCCCAGACCACAGCCGGGCAGAAGAGTGAGTCCCCTGAACCTGAGAGGCCCAGAGAAGCATCGAGGAATAAGGGGCTCCTCAGGAGCGGGCTGTGTAGCCTGAAGACTGGGGACTACATGGCTCTAGAGGAGCCCTCTAGGGCTGGTTAGAAAGAAAGAGGGACCCCTCCCTGACTGCTATTAAATTTCTGCCACCCTGAGAGAATTTAATTGTACTTAGAGAAAAATTAATTTATTACACATCTGGGGTTTGGAGCTACCCCCTAAATCTAAATTAAAAATGTCAGTGTAATAAATCTGCCTTTAAACTCACTATCAACAAATACTTTTTGGGCACCCACTAAGTGCAAGGCACCCAAACCAGTCCATTGGGGGAGGCAGATACATGAATGTGTGCACAATCCAACCACAAGCAGCGTGCTCTGAGCACACAGGGGACGTGCTCAGGCATTTGGACTCACGGGAGGGAAGAAGCTTTAGGAAGGGCTGGCATTTGGCCAAGGCTTGGAAGGGTGGATAGGAAGTGGATAGGGAAATGAAAGTTGTTTCCGGCTGTTGAAGAAGTCTGCTGAGCTTAGAGCACAAGGCTGAGGAGAAGGGGGCCACTGGGCTTTAAGTTCCCCCAGATCCCAGCTTCACTCTTTATGCTCTGATGCCTCAAGTCTCCCAAATCTTAGGGTCATGTTTTCTGTTTGTTTTGTTTTAACTTTTTATTTTAAAATAATGTTGTACTTACAGGACAGTGCAAAAATAATTCAGACCCCATACAGAAAGCTTCAACATGCCCCCATCCAGATACCCACATCCACCAGCTTTTAATGTTTTGCCACATTTGCCAAAATTTTCTTTTTATCTTTGTTTCTGTTTATCTATCTACCTACCTACCTACCTATTTTCTAAACATTTGAGAGTTGGTTGTATACATCATGCTCCTAGAACACTTAATACTTCTAATTACATTTCCTAAGAATGAGGATATTCATTTATGTAACCATTTAGGGGCATGTTTTTATTTTTTCATTTACAAAGACATTTAATAGCAGCATTGTTTTATATTAAATATACATAAGCGTAAAGATAAGAGGCTGCTGAGTAAATTTTTTTTTTCATTTGCAAAGATATTTAATAGCATAGGGCCATGTTTTGATGCTTTCCTTCGCTCTCAATCATTTTTCAAGTCTTGCTTTTTGGGACTAAATTAGATTTCATATAATTATAACGATTGCAATGAACATAATAATAGCAACTACCATTTACAGAGCTATCATAGTATTAAACTTTTAACCTAAATTTTCTTCTTTATCCTTACAATAATCCTAATTATAAGAATTATCCCATATGGGATATTACCTTCCCTTTTCCAATCTCCACCCAAATCCTAATAGTGTCTAGATAAATATTAAGACTTCCAAAACGTTCTATATCACCCAAATTGTTTTTTGCCACATACACATATTATTGTATGTATTGTTATTATTGTTATTATTACACTATTATATGGTTGTATTTAAATTCTATATGTATTTTTCTTCCCCTCCACTAATTTGTGAACCTAGCACCTCTTGTGTGTCTTATGCATCCCATTGCTCACATGACAGAATTTCACTTATGTAAATATTTGTTGAAGTGGATCAGACGGTAACAAATCTAAATTTCTCAATAAGGTGCTCAGGGCTCTCCCTTCCAACACTCTGTTCCTCCAGCGTATGAACTAGGTTTTTGTAGGGTCATGATCATTAACACAATCATTTCCTCTTCTTTCCCCAGTTATTTTCTTCTAAAACAGAGGCGGAAGGAACTAGATGAGCATCTGGCAGCCAGAACTGCCAGCATGCCTGCCCTGAGACTTCAACAGGCAAATACCTCAGAGTGTGTGTTGGGGGGCTAGGGGGAACTCTGGGCTCCCAAACATTTGTGGAGCACCCCAAAGGCATAGGCAACTGTGGTTTTAGGGAGCTGAGATCACCGCTGCTGGAAGCCTGGACAGTATTCCAAAGTCAGTCCCAGGTTCCAGCAGACTCTCCTAAGAGGAGAAAAAAGGAAGTGCAGAGGTAGAGAGGATTCATGGTGTGGTCTTGTTGATTTCCCTTCCAAATTGATGGAAAGAGGATAATGAGGAGGAAATATCTCTAAGTCAATTAAGGTGTATGTGAGGAAATCACTGAATTTCTCTGTTTAAAATATGTATGTCCAAATGTGCTTTAAAATGTTCACAAGGGGGAAAGACAAAGTAATTTTAATAAGAAATCACTGTCAAAAGCACTCTTATAAAATGGTGATGCTTACATGAGTAATATACAAATTAGATGCTGGAGAAATCAAATACAACCATATGCTCAGCATTTACCATATGTAAAGTCTTAGAAGCTTGTGTTAAATTTCTTGAGTAGTTTGGAGCTGAAAGCAAAGGATTATGACTCGGGGTAGGCACCCATGTCTTACTCCACCTTCTAGAACACAGCAAATATACATATTAAATAGTTTACAAGAATAAGAGTTATCATTCTTTAATACGACAACAAATGCATGAGCAACAAAATAAAGAATAGCTAAATTTGATTTCATCAAAATTAAAAACTTTTGTGCATCGAAGGAGATTATCAAGAAAGTGAAAAGACAACCTACAGAATAGGAGAAACTAGTTTCAAGCCATATTTAAGATAAGGGTTTAATATCCAGAATATACAAAGAACTCCAACAACTCAACACCAAAAAGACAACCCAATTTAAAAATGGGCAAAGGACTTGAAAAGACATTTCTACAAAGAAGACATGCAAATGGCCAATAAACATGTGAAAAGATATTCAACATCGTTAGCCCTTAGGGAAATGCAAATTAAAACCACAATGAGCTACTACTTCACACCCACAAGACGGCTGTTATTTAAAGAGGAGAAAATAACATGTGTTGGAGAGAATGAGAAGATATTGGAACTCTAGACCACTGTTGGTAGAATGTAAAATGGTGCAGCCACTATGAAAAGCAACATGGCATTTCCTCAAAAAGTTAAATGAAGAAATACCTTAAAACCTAGAAATCCCAGATTTATGTATAAACTCAAAGAGAGTGAAAACAGGGTTGCAAACAGATGCTTGAACACCAATATTTGTAGCAGCATTATCCACAATAGTCAAAAGCTGGAAACAACTCAAATGTCCATCAATAAATGAATGGATAAACAAAATGTGCACACACACAATGGAATATTATTCAGTCATAAGAAAAAAATGACATTTTAAGGCATGCTGCAACATGGAAGAAACTTGAAAACATTTTTCTCAGTGAAACAAGCAAAACACATAAGGACAAAAATGGTATGATATAACTTATAAGAGATGACCAGAAATAGCAAATTTGTAGAGATAGAAAGCAGATTAGAGGTTACTGGGGGAGAGTGGAATAGGGGAGGGGGAAAGGAGAGTGTTTGTTTGTAAAAAAATTTTTTTTAATTAAAAATAAAACATGAATAATATAAAAAAGGAGCAATAGATGCATTCAAGTTCCTTGCAGAAGGTCCTCAAGAAAAAAATGGTTTATTACCATGATTTAAGATGAAGAGTGGGAATACAGACATTATGGTGACCAACACATGGGGAAAAATAAGAGGCCAAGGCTGGTCAGAAAGAAGGTTTCATTTTGGGGAAAATAGCAAATCTGCCATTATTTTATATTCTTCGCTTAAAAAAAAAAATAGCTTTGTTTCTTTGTTGACAATGGGTATTAACATTCCCTCCTATTATTTACTTCCCGCCCCTAATTTTTCAGGGGAAGCAACTTTACTCCTTAGGAAATTGTTCCCACTATAATAAAAGCTGCATTGCACCCCCAAAGCTCAAAAATAAATGACGCCTGGCTGTCCCTGAGGATGCAGTTTCCGTAAAGCCCTCTCCAGTGATCCCGTGTTTTCTCCTAGAGGAGAAATGAAAGTGTATCTTTTCACTGTGCCTTCCAGACCACTGCTTCCTGCCCCCACTGCCTCCCCCTCCTGCACATATACCACACCTTTCCTACTGTCCTCACCTACCAGCCTCCAAGACACACGCCCTCATTCAGTGAAGAGTTAAGCACTCAGCTTGGCTGGTTGTATTTTCTCTCCTCCACTCCTCATCATCATTCTTGAAGGCTTCAGTACCCATGTGGACAATTCATCCAACACTCTGGCCTCTCAGTTCCTGTCTTTCAATTGTCTTTCTCTCACTCTGTCTCAGCTGCCCATTCCCAATATCATATTAGAGACTCTATTTCAAGCAGTAGCGCATTCTCCAATTACTTCTCATCTTTCCAGCTCATTCCCTCTAATATTCTAATTCCAACCAAAATCTTTAATGCCGTAAGAGAAAAAAAAAGGAGTAATCCATTGTTGTCATTCCTAGAGAGATGTAAATATTATAGAAAACAGAATGTGGCCTGTCTTTAATTCTTTACTAATCAGGAACAAAATCAAGGACTTATAGCTACTCAAACTAACAAAATGAGAAGCGAGTATATATCTTGTAGACCAACTTTCTCATTTTGTTGATAAGGTTTAAAAAAATAAATAAAATGAGTCCTAAAAAGGTTGAACAAATTGCTCAAGGTTATCAGATTTAAACATTCATAAACAGAAAAAGCTGAAAGGAAATAATATACAGAAAAGGCCTTATTTGCATTAAACAATTCACACAGAGAGCAAAGGAAAAGGAGACTTCCCACCTCCAGACTTAATGACTTTGGCCACCCTGGCATAGTGGAGGAGGTTTGAACCACAGCATCTGGTTATCCATGTGCCCTTAGGCTGGGGAGGTCAGACAGAAAAACAGCCAGCAAATCAGTTTTCCAATCTTGGTGACTTTTAGAAAACAGTAAGGCAGGGTGAGACCAGAAAGAAGAGAGGGAGGGACAGAAAGTTGAAGCCTTTTAAAAGCTCTCCACAAAAGGCAAAGAGTTCTCCTCGACCAATCCTGACCCATACTGACCTCGTGACCTTGTTACCTAAGGTCAGCCTAACACTTTAGAAATGGTCCTGGCTGGCTCTGTAACCTCTGTCACTCACAACTAACAAATATGTCTTTAAAAGGGTCACCTTTTGGCCAGAAACTAGCAGGTTCTTTCCTTTCAATTCACATGCCACCCACAAGTCTCTTTGGTTTCTATTAAGAATTTAAGCTAATTTTGAAACCATTTTCACTAACACAAGATTCACTAATGCAAAATTCTCTAGAGAGTCTAGATTTTCATACTCTCATGGGGAAATGTAATAGGGACATTCACAGAGCAAGCATAGTGTCTTCCCCTGCAATCTTTTATACTGTTATCCAAGAAGGAGAGAAGTCAGGAGAGCTGGGAACTTAAAATGGAGGCCAAATAACAGTCTGGTTTACAGAAAGATGCTTAGAAAGAAAGAGTAGAGAGCCTGATAACACAAACTTAATCATCCTCAGTTATTTGTTGTCATCACACAGTCAAATACTGAAGGATCAAGAGCGAGGAGTGTGCCAAAAGACAATTAAAAAGACTGCAGGACACCGGTGTTCATAGCAGCATTAGTCACAATTGCCAAAAGTTGAAAATAGCCCAGGTATCCATCAACTGGTGAATGGATAAACAAATTGCGGCACATACACATGATGCAATATTATGCAGCGGTAAGAAGAAATGAAGTCGTGAAGCATATGACAACATGGATGAACCTGGAAGACATTAAGTGACACAAGCCAGACACAAAAGGACAAATACTGTATGATAGCCCTATTATGAATGAAATATATTATGTGAAATATAAATATATTATGTGAAATATGAATATGGGTAAAATTACGTTATATAAGACTGTTTTTCTTTGAAGCTGAACAAATGTAGGTTAATACTACAAAATGTTAATATCAGACCAGAAACACCATTAAGTGAAGGAGACCAGACACAGAGTACTACATATTGTATGATTCCATTTATATAAAATGTAAATATAAATCCATTTATAAACATGAAATTAGATTAGTGGTTATGTAGGGCTGGGGAAGGAATGCTAAGGGGTGTAATGTCTTTCTTTTTGGAGTAATGAAATTGTTCTAAAAATTTTGAAATGATGAGTGTACAACACTGTGATTATACTAAAAGCCATTGATCATATGGTATGTGAATGTATCTCAATAAAGCAGCTTAATAAATAAATAATTGTGCAAGAATAGTTAGGAATAGCAGCTATGTATAGCACGGGAAACAGAAAGATTGAGAGGTGAGGAATTTTCTTGTTTGCTTTTTTGTTTATTATTATTATTATTGAAATAATGAAAATGCTCTAATGATTGAAGTGATGAACGCCCAACTAGTGATTATACCAAATATCATTGATTGTACACTTTAGATAAATTGTTATGCTTTATTAATATGTATCAATAAAATTGATTTGTTTAAAAACAAAAAGACTGCAGGTATTTAGCATAGTTATCAAGTTTCAATTTTATTCAAGGCAGGAAAGCAGTCAAATAAATATTATACTTGGTCCCCAGCCCTCGATTTGCTTACATTTTACCGTGAAGCTCTCTTGTCTCTCAAGGGATTTACCAGATCAAGATTTCTCTCTGGCTAGACCTCACATTCAATTAAGGTACCAGCCAGATTCAGCAAGTCTCCCTTAAAATAGTGGTCTTTGCTTCCAAGTTCTGATCCTCAGACTTCTTTCCTTAACTAAATTCAATTCAACCACACTGTGCTTGCTGAATGTTAGGAATTCAGAACTAAATAAAACATAACCCCTAACCTCAATGAGCTCAGAATGAGGGAAAGGGAAATTGACCTGTAAGCGATTAAGTGAAATGAAGGGTAGTGTGAGTCAGAAGAGGGCAGGGAAATGGTTAGAAAAGATTTCATGTGTGGTGGCCTGCCCGCAAGATGGCCCCCTGAGTCCCACGTGCTGTTATTCACAGACTTGTACAGCCCCCTCCAACAGCGTCTCAAAGTTATCCTGTGACCTATAGAATAGGCTGCAAGTGTGACATTGCTCCCTCTGCTTTGCTCTCTGGGATCACTTGCTCTGGGGGTATGCCTCCAGGACATGCAAGCAGCAGGAGAGAGACCCACACAGGGAGGAACTGAGGCCTTCCACCAACAACCAGCATCAACTTGATGAGTCACCTTGGAAGTGGATTCTCCAGCCCCAGTTAAGCCTTCAGGTGACTGTGGCCTGGCCAACATCTTGGCTACAACCTCATGAGAGATCCTGAGTTAAGCTGCTCCTGAATTTCTAACCCACTGTGGTAGGTGGCACAATGACCATCCCCCCAAAAAAAGATGTCCATGTCCTGATCCCTGAACCCTGTGAATATGTTAAATTACATGGCAAAGAGGAATCAAGGTAGTAAGTGGGATTAAGGTTGTTAATCAGCTGACCTCAAAAGAGGGAGAGTATCCAGCTTTTCCAGGTGGGCCCAACGTAATTACAAGAGTCCTTAAGTGGAAGAGGGAAGCAGAAGGGGAGGGCAGAGTGATACAATGTGAGAAGAACTCAACCGGAGGAAGGGGCCACGAGCCAAGGATTGTGGGCAGCCTTTAGAAACTAGAAAGAACCAAGTGAATGGTCACCTACCAACCACAGATATCAACATGACATGGCACAAGCAAGAAACAGAATTTTATTGTACTAAACCACAAAATTTTACAGCAGCTATTGTTACTTTTCCTAAGTAGTACATGAGCCTAACAAATCAGCATGCAGAAACAAAATTTGATTCATTTCATAAATTGTCAGCACCTTCCTTATACTAAACACCTTCTTATCTGGTCACAGGTGTTGCAAATATCTTTAAAAAAAAATTTTAGAGTCAAATTACTCAAATTCTTATCATCTAAAGTGACCATTATATGCAACATAAATATCGGGAAAGGGTGTTTATAAGTAGACTTTCCAAGAAATTTTTTAACTCTCTTTGGTAGAGGGAATGGGTTTGAAGCTTCTTGGTCAGTATAGAAATGGAATTGAATACCTGTGTCTTAATTCTGATAGTTCATATGGAGGAAAGGGGCATCAACTATTTTCTGATCTTTTGAAAGTCAGAAATCCTTAAATTCACTGAAAACAAAATCCTAGCTTTTTTGTAATATTAACTGCTTAAGTGAATATAGAGCTCTTTGTATATTATATATGCAAATATAGTGTGGTTCATGTTTGTTGAGCATCTGCTATGTGCCAGGTACTCTGCTGAACTGTTTATATGTATTATCTTCTTTATTCCTTATGATATTCCTTTATGATAACAAGCTACTATTATTATTTACATATTTTAGGTGGTAAAATTGAGGTTCAGGGAATTAAGTGACCTTCCCAAGATCATAAAATAAGTAAATGATGGAAATAAGATTTGAACCCAAGTATTTAGATTTGCGATTAGAGAATTCACTCTTCATAGCTACCATGACTATAAAAATAAAAATGAAAGTTTGGGAAAAGAGGCCTTCATGTATATAGTTTCCAAATCAAGTGAAGTTCAGTAGTTAGAGTGAGCACTATTTGTCTCCCAAGGTAGTCTAAGACTTGAATTTATGCTGGACTAAGGAAAAAAATATTAAGCAAAAATAATTTAATGAAATAGACATGGGTTTAATATGTTTTGAATTTTTGTGTTATTCTTGGGAGCATTCATGTACCAACTGAGAAAGCCATTTAAGCTAGTCTTAAACCTAAAATCAAGACAAGAGATAGATTCCTGTTCCCAGGCTGGTTTGGAACCCAAAAGAGAATGATTTGCTGGTGAAACCAGAGATGGAAGAAACAATTTACCACCAGAAATCCTCTCCATCTTCAGGCAGCAAAAGAAGTGGACTCAATGCTTAGTCCTCTATCAGGCAAGTTGGGCCCTTGCAAACCCACGATGTCAGACCTGTTTGTCAGCTCAGTATACAAAGTACAATATTTTGTTT
>JAQZBX010102188.1:0-11185 GCA_029593785.1 Cabassous unicinctus | reverse complement strand
TTTTTTTTTCATTTAATTAAGCTTTTCATCTTTGCATTGATTTTAGTTTTTGTTGTTGTTGTTGTTTGTTTATTTGTTTTTTGAGGTACCAGGGTTGGGAATTGAACCAAGGACCTCGTATGTGGGAAGCCACCACTAAACCACTGATCCACATCAGCTCCCCTGAGTTGTTGGTTTTTTTCATTATTTCATTTATTTGTTGTTTGTTTTTTGTTGTTGATGATGTTTGCTTTTAGGAGGCACCGGGGACCAAACGGCCCTCCCATGTGGGAAGCAGGTGCTCAACCACTTGAGGTACATCCGCTCCCCTGCATTGGTTTTATGTCTCACTGTTATTTCTTTCATTTCTTTACTGAACTCTACCAAATTGTTTCCTTCTATAGTCTTATGATCTGCTTTTCAATATTTTTGTATCTTTTTTGAGTTCTTTTTCTCCCCCAAAGAGATAGTTCTGCCTATAATCTCTTTGAGATTCTATGCATGAAGTTTTCTTCAAATTCATGGAATAATTCCTCTACTGCAGGGGTTCTTAACAAGGGGTCCATGAGCTTGAATTTAAATTCAAAAGCCATTATTCTTGTGGGGATGTGTTGGTGCAGGTGTGATATATTTATGAAATAATACACAGTATAGTGTGGACTTTGTAAGACGTCGATGGTTTTCACCTGACTGGCAAAGGGGTCTGTGGAACAAAAAAAGGTTAAGAACCCCTGCTCTACTGATTTGTCTGTGTCATCTGCCTTTTGTTTATCTTTCCTCTTTTCTTCTTATGCATATGCCCCTATTTTGTTCCTTTTTGGTGGTTATTTACATTTCACTGGGCAATTCTGTGGCTAACATTTGCTTGAAGACTCCTGTGATGAGGGACAGCCTAGAACTTCAAGTCACGTGTTTCAAAACCCCTTTCACCAAATTTGCCCTCAGCCTTGAGGGTACATTTCGCCTCATTCTAGGCAGTTAGCATGTGTACCTGGCTCCGAGTGAAGCCTCTTCTGTCTGTGTTGTGAGCTGGTGAGCATGGCTTCCTCTCCCTCCCTCTTCTAGCCTCACCTCTGTAGACCCCTTTGGCTAGGAAATTAGGGTATATTGCAGACAATAAAAGTGGAGCCTCTATGCGGTTCCCCTTCAACTCCTCTTCCCCCACTGTTCTGTGGTTGACAAGTAGGTCTGCTCAGGGACATTCCCATTTCTCTGGCCCACATCCCTCTAGATCTCATGATCCTGACCAACAAATACTTGCATTTGAAGAACTATGATATGATCTTTTAGGGAATTCTGATCCTGCTAAAATCTGAAGAGTTTTCCAGGGTTCTCTGTGTCCTCTAAGTTTTAGTCTCAAGTTCTCAGAACTGGCCACATATTATCCATAGCGGCCAGTTCATCAAAGATGGAGTTTCTTCTTTATTTTTTATTGCTTTCACTTTTTCAAGAAGGTGTCAAGGAAGGTTGATGGTTAAAATTGCTTTACCTTGCCTTCTTAAACTGAGAGCCCTCATCCACTTCTTGACCCATTGCAAATTTGCTTCTCCATCACATCACTCAAACTCCTTTTTCAAATGTATCTATTGACTTCCTAATCACTAAATCAAAAGCCTTATTTATCTCTCTCTCTCTTCTCTTATGTCTCTAAAGTTCCAGTTCTCTTGTGGTATTTCCTCAATTATAGTTATTCCTTTAGGGCCCTTCCTCTTCTTCTGGTCCACCTCATTCATTCCCAAGGCTTGAACTACCTGTGGTATACTTTATTCCCATATATTTCTCCTCTATCCTGGATCCTGCCTTCTGAAATGTATGCTCAATTTCCAAAGCCTGTTGTTTGATGCTTCCACGTATATATGACTGGCATCTCACTCTCTATATATCTAAATTATAATTTCCTAACCTAGTGATTCACAGAACATTAGGTGGTGTAAGTTTTTATTTTGTTGCTTTGTTTTAACAGTTCCCATGGAAAAATATACATTTTAGAAACGTTGGTTTAAGCAAAATCAGACAAAATTCATTATGAAAGGACTTCCCAGCACCTTTAATAAGCTACTATGAATTGCTGAATCTCCAAGAGGAGTTATCATATGGGTTATCCTACAGCGCTTTCCCCAAGCTCATATGTCCATAAAACACTGTTTGGTATGGAGCCCTTTGAAAGACAAGTGTTTCAACAATATACTTTGCATGTTCTAAAGCAGTGCTTTGTCAGGTATGTATGGATCACCTAGGGATCCTATGAAAATGCAGATTCTGATTCATTAGGTCTGAGGTAGAGGGCTGAGATTGTGCATTTCTCACCAGCTCTCTGGAGCTGCCAATGCTGCTGGGCCTCAGACGTACTTTGAGTAGCAAGCTTCTAAACCAAAATCTTTATTTCCACTAAACATATTTCTCTTTCTATATCTCCCATATTGATTAATGACATCACTATCCACCCAGTTGCTCAATTGGAAACTTTGACATTAAGTTCCCTTTCCCCCACTCCTGTGCCCACTCCATCTTCAATCCAACTTTTGGCCAAATGGTATGATGTCCATTACTGATTTGTCTCTTGAATCCAGTTCACTATCTCCATTCCCACCATCTTAGTTCAGGACTATATTATCTTTACTATGGACTAGGGATAATCTCCTAATGATCCTCCCTGCCTTTAATCCTTGTCCCTCCCAACTTCTGCCAGACACAGTTTTAATCAGGTCAGTCCCTCCTCTAAAAACTAATACTGACATCTCAGCATTGATGAGCATTGAAATCTGACTTCAATACATTTTTCTAGCCTCACCCTCACTACCAATCCATGATACAACATATGCTGTTGTCACATTAGGCTGCTAGCTCTTCCCTGAACACACCGTGCATGCTCTGAACCTTTGGTCAAGCTCCTCCCTGTCAGAAAAGTCTCCTACTTTTGCTGCCTGGCAAAAAAACCTTTCGTTCTTCAAAGTCCAGCTTAAATATTATCTCTTTTGCTAAATGTTCCCCAGTTAAAAGTAATTTCTACCTCTTCTATGTTCCCACAACATTTTGTTTATAACTTTGCTTACAGTGTTTTTAATATTGGCATATAGCCATTTACGCACGTGTTTCTCTAGCAAGTTCCTTAAGGGCAATGATAATGCCTGGCATATAGTAGGTGTTTGGATTCATTTGATGAGTAAGTGAGTGACTAAGCAAGCAAATGAGTGAATTGGATGAAGGAGAGTTAAAAGACTACAAATTATTCTCAAAGTATAGACCACAGACCACCTAACTGAAAATACAGATTACTAGAAGCCAGTCTCAGACATATGGAACCAGAATTTGGGGGGTAGGGACCCTAGAATCTAAATTTTTGCAAGGAAACCTGGTGATCTTTATATAAGCTAACGTTTGAGAGTCACTGTCTAAAATTTTAAAGGAATGAGTATGCAGTTCAATGGAACATTCTTGTGCTATACCAATGATTTTTAAGTATTTCAGATGGAAATTCTTCCAGTTAAAGTTGAAAACTCTATGAAGCATTGAGAAAGTTAAGAAAGCAAATTTGGCTCAATAAAGAACAAAATTAATATAAAAGAGTTTAGGTGGGTCTTTTGAACAGAAAATTTGCTTTTGAGCCTGTCATAGTTCTTTTTAACATTTTCTGGCCAATCTAAAGCATGAACAAGCTAATTGTTTCAGAAAAATCTAGGCTATCCAAGTTGCCACATTTTTCTGAGTAATAGGATTTTTTTTAAGTTCTGCCTTCCTTTTATTCAAGACTTAAAATGAGCTGATTCCTAAATCACAGTTGAAATCACCTACTATTCACTACTGGGATCCAAACAAAACTGAAAGCCATCTTGTTGAATAGAAGAGCTAAATGAAAGTTAAATTTGTCACATTCTTTACCAGGCTGCACACTTTCAGAGTTTCAAAAATAAAAAATAAAAAATAAATCAGCGTAATTAGTTTAGCTTTACCAGAGAAAAAAATTTGAATGACAAGGTCAGGCTCCTGACCTTTCAGTAAATTAGAGAAGATTGCCATAAATTGCACAATATAATGAAACACCAATTTGCATATTTGCTGCTATATTAAAAGGGATCAGTTTTAGCTCACAAAGCAGAACAAACAAAAACATGCATTTTAATAACTCAAATTACTCCCAGGAAGTGACCCTCAGCAGAAAGCCTGATTATCACTACTTAATTAGAAGTCTTGGAAATCTAAATCCTCCTTTAAATCCTATTCTGGGTACAGTGAAAGATGAAGCCATGAGTTTTGTCTAAGATTCAATATTTACTCTTTACTAATGTGTTTGCTGGAGAGACTTCCCAAGCATTATAAAGACATGCGAGAAAAAATTTAATATTCAAAGAAAGAGTGCACAAAACCTGTGTTGGCTTGCAGGTGCAAAGCAATTAACAAGCTGGCATTTACAGAGCTTTTAATTAATTAATTAAAAATGCAAAGCTGACTTTCATTTCTTTAAATGTTTGAACATTTTATCCATCAATAATAAAGCACTACATGCTGCTGGGTGACAACATCTGGTAAATGGAAAAAGTTCGTCCAGTGGTGAAGTAAGTGAAGAGGGATTTGGAATTTGCTTGTGTATCCCTACCTCTTCTTCCCCTCCCGCTCCCCCTCACTAAGTATACATCGACTCTAAACTTGGTGTCAAATGAGAAGGAGCATGGCCTCTGGATCAATAACTAAAGGTGCCAATATCTGATGTGACATGTTAACTTTGAATGAGAGTGAAAACAACAAGGCATATTATGATTATACTCACCATTAAGGAATTGCTGTTTTGTTTCCTTAGGGGAGCAGAGCTGTTTGGAATTAAGGCTTCATACCTCCATCTTGTTTATAAAGGTTAAAAACATAATTAGCAGAGGGAATTTCAATAATTTGCTGAAGAAATGGGTAATGGCTTGTAATATAATGCTGCTGTGACTAATTTTACAGCTGGACGCTGCTCAAACAATGCCTTTACTATTCCCCACGAACACATTTTTGGTCAGTACATATTTAAAAACAACACCATTAATGTGCTTTAATTAAAACATAAATACTACAGTGCTACCTCGGTAGGCATTCACTCAGCTGGAACTAACTGTATTTGCTTAATCTACAATTTTAGATGTATTAGCAAAAATAAATGTTGGTGAATGTAAGAGCCTGATTACATATCTTGGGTAAATTGGTGATAATGAGTCAAGAGACTTTGTGTTCATTCACATATATTAGAATAAGAATCATTATGAAATTAAAGCTAAGATTAATCCTGCTAATGACACCACAGAGCATCTGGGAATAAGATAACCCAGATGTCAGATTCACTGTGCTACTGTGCCGCTATTTGATAGAGTAACCCTTGAAGTGTTCTAAGGAAGATAGCTGCTATCGCCCACCCCCCCCGCCCCAGTCCCAGCACTTGAAATGCAAATGAGTGACAAGATAGTCTAATAATGAGAGCAGATTCTAGCAGTAAAGAAAATGAATAAATTAAAAATTTTAAAAAAAAACCTCTGCAGCACTGATAAGAACAAGCAGCAGGCACCCTGATGTCCTCAATTAGGGTGGATGACATCTGCTGAGCATTTCTCTCTAATAAAGCCCTCACTCGGTATTCCAAAGCACACGATTCTAACACTGTTAACATTTTAATGTCCTGGGCGTGCGTGGTAACATTAATCACAAGATGATTTGGATGACTTCTGAATCTCTTTTATGTCTTCCGCAGAAGAGAACACAGCATTGCGGCTTTGATATCATAAATAAAATCGGGACACCTGCCAAGCATGAAAGGTACCCTGAAGTCATCTGCATCTGCTGTGTTATCCTGAACCTCTGTAGCCAGGCAAAGACAATCCCTTGGGCATTTAAGGAGGGTCAGCAGCTGTGCATTTTAGGGGAAGCTATGTGGCTCTCCAGGAGTTTTTTCTTTATGCTAAAGGTGAACATTTTTGTTGCTGCTTTTTATTCCTAATGAGCTTAAAGTCCAATTAATATTTTTCTAAGCAGAGTTTGCCTTCCTAATAGCTATTTTCATGAGCTTTGGCAAATGTCACCAGGGCTTTCGTGTTTTCTGGCTGGGAGACAGGGACGTTTCTCCCCCCATTCAACAGATTCGTGCAAAGTCTCAGCCCTGTAGGGGACCCTAGGTGGAGAGTGGGGGGTGGGGCATAAAAGAAATTTCTTGGGTCTCTTTCTACATCACCAACGTTGTACCACCATCACCCACAAGAAAATACTATTACCTCTATAATACAGGTGAGGAAACCGGGGCCTAGGGAGATTGTGTAACTTGTTCTCAAGTTATTAAACATCTAATAAGAAGCAGAACCAGGATTTGAACCCCTGTCTGATTGAGTTCAAAGTCCCGGAACCCGCTATTCCTCTCCACACGACTATTCACAGATATTCTGGGTCTCATCCTTTTGAGAATACAATAAGGAAGTTTTAACAGCTACTGTGTGGGTCACTATACCCCCTTTCCCTTACCTTCGAGCTTGAGGAATAACGGACCTCTCTCTCAGCCTGGACCTGAGTATGACTTGGTAAGTGGCTCACAGCGGGTCTTTCACGGGCAAGAAATAAACCTTTGTTATTTTAAGCTCAGGGTTTCTGAGGCGGGTGGTTACTGCAGCGTAACCTAGCCTATCCTGACAAATACAATACTATACATGCTGACACTCCAATACAAGTCTGTAAACCCCAAACTGGCCCCAGGAATCAGGGGGATAAAAGTGAGGGAAGCTATGGCTTGAAAGGTGGAACATGAACTCTAAGAAAGAGAAAATTGCAACTTAATTAACCCTAGTGGGCACCATTTACATCGTAAAATGTGCAATTGGCTCCCCCTAGAGTTTTTCAGTGCACAACCTGCAAGATCATGTGCAGCCAGCCACCCTGCTAGTCTGCAAGCCTGGCTCTCCACTCATTTTACAGAATAAACCAGATATGCGGGATGTGCTGGGTAGAGAATTCATAGCTTCTGCCAATAAGCACCATGCCCAGCCCAACAAGGAGCTTGCTCACTCGACATATCAGCAGAATTATTGGAGTGCTTGGCCATGAATCAAAGTTAATCCCAGTTGACAGATGACTGTCACTAGATTTATATAATAAAACGAAACACCGGTAGACAGTCATAAACGAAAATGTTTTATCCAAATGTGACGGAAAGAAGAGCAAAGACCCTTTTAGCTTTTCGTAATTAACTTGCCGTGGTATTGATTTGCTGCACCCAGGAAAGGGAAGTCTAGGGAGAAAAGAGGAAACAAGATGCCACAACGAGGCAAAATACTAACCTGTTAGAGCCCAGCCCCCTTTCTCTTTTGAACCTCTTTCCTAGTTTTGTTGGGACTGCTCTAGTGAAAAGTCCTACTTCTCTATGCCTATTTAAAGGGCCTGTAATTTGCCAAAAAAAAACACAACTGAACAGCAGGTTCAAAGTTCCCAGGCATAAATCAAAAGTTCTCCAGGACATCCTCAAGTCTCCAGAGCAAGTGAACTGGATAAAGCACCTAGAGAACTAAAACAATTAGTAGAACTTCCTTAAAGAGGGCCCAGGCAGGTCTCAAACCACACCCAGCATCAGCATTCACTCCCCCTCTACTCCTGTGGCAGTGGCCAGTGGCTGGGTTTGCTCAGAGAACATTAGAGGGGATTCTCTGTGGGGGAATCAACCCCTTTATTTGGCAGCCCTCGTCCTCCTTTTGCTTACAAGAATGCTTAGGGAGTGGCTGTGGCTCAAGCAGTTGAGCGCCTACCTCCCTCATGGGAGGTCCCGGGTTTGGTCCCTGGTGCATCCTAAAAACAAACAACAAACAAATGAAAAAAAACAACTCAAGGAGCTGATGCGGCTCAGTGGTTGAGTGCCAGCTTCCCATATGTGAGGTCCCAGTTCAATCCCTGGCCCCAGTATCTCAAAAAAAAAAAAAAAGTGTGCTATTTAGTAAAAGTAGGTATGTCTAAGAGGATTCTAACCATGATGAGGAGTGGGCAACCCCTCCAAAGGGAGGTGTGCAAAGTAGCTCAGCTGCTTCCAAAAGGGATCAGCTACACTTAGATCCACAGTCATACCCTACCAGTGAAAGGGATTGGATCACAAAGTTTATGCACCAGAAGATGAGATGACATGATAAAAGCAATCATGACATACTCTCTATTTCACCAGGAGTTTCACTCTACCACGCCATTGCATGGGCTGGTTCCTTCACCAGGAAAGCTTTCCCAGTGACTCGGCAGACACCTACTCATCTTTCAGATGCAACTCGAGTCTTTTATGAAGACTTCTCAGACCCACTCTGCTCTGTACCTCTCTCATATCTCTGAACTCACTTTACTGTAGTAAAGACTCTACCTCCTCTACCAGACTGCAAGTGCCTTGAAAATAGAGATGGTGTTGGTTTCCCCAGGCCCTGGAAGGGTGCTTGGGACATAGAAGGCACTCAATACGTGAAAGAGTTACTTTTATTGACAGTGGGAGGCAGACTCAGGAAACGCTGTGCCATCCTAGAAGATAAATGCCCTGCATTTTGTTATCTGGTACTTAAGGACTGGGTCAACTGTTTCTTCTGACAAACAATGATACTCTTTCTCTCCCTTTCCTAGGGCTTCTGCCTCACCTTATATACCTTGCCAGATCTTTTCTAGTTTCTTAATAAGGTGTCCTTAGATAAGCCTCATCCAATTAGCATTATTTTGTGCCAGGCTGTGACAAGATAACTGAAAACTCAGTGAAAACAAAGGCTGAATGGCCTGAGTTCTTGTGACTGAATGGGCTCCTAGGTGTCTTTTATGCAGAATAATTTATGGAAACATCCTTTAAATACAGACATTTCCATCTGTTTCACCCTCACTCTTGAGGGGCAATGAAATTGGAAGATATGCAGTCTGTTTTCAAACTAATATTTTTAACCTCTTCTTCGCAGAATTTGGAACTCTTGGTCTTATATCTTTGAAAACTATCTCAGGGGTAGGAGATGAAAAACAACCACCAATGTATTGTTTTCAGCTATGTGCCAGGCACTGTGCTAGGGATTTCAAAGGCTCAATGGACTTAGTCTGATGGGGGAGAAGACATAAGAGGCATTTTTTTAAAATAATGCTAAATAGAGATACAATCACTGGCTGGGTGGGTGGGTGGAAGGGTTTGGGGACAGTTGAGGTGACATTTTCACTTAGCCCTAATGGGAGGTGGAGGAAGAAAGAGCAGGCACATGATAAGGAAAAAAAAAGGCAAGAGTGCAGAAATGGCTTCCAATGACCCGTACACAGAGGATGCTGTGGCAGAAGAGACGTGAGAGGTAGGTGGGAGTCACGACGCAGGGGTCTTGAGCGCCGTGCTGTGGAGTTTGTCCTTAGTGATAAGGGGGAGCAGCTAAAGCTTGGCAGAAGAGGATGATAGAGCTCAGACTACTTTTTTAAAGGTTAGATACACTGGAGAAAGAGGGACAAACTGAGGAATCATTTGGCATCTTTTGCAGAAAGTCCAAGTAAAAAAGTCACAGGTTTTATTTCTTTTCTAATCAGAATAAGGACAAAATGATTGTCTAGGTTATGGTTTCATTCAACAGAAAATACAAGCACTGTATTGAGTCAAAAATGACTGGGAAAAATCTAATTCAAAAGAAAATTTAGCTTAAAAATGTTGTGAATGCTGGAATTCTCTTTCAGAACATGCTCAATGCCAATGACAGAGGGGAGTCTACAGAGGAGGGAGGTAAACAATGAGAATGCAGTCTGCATGCCATGGTGGCTAATTGTAAGCAAGAAGGCAGTTGAGAAGAGGACAGATGGACAGCTACACGGGAAATAGGGACAGTTTCACAAAGGAGACCCGAGCTGGGTTGTGAAACATAAATAGGAGTTCATCAGTCAGACAAAGGAAGACGAGAATCATTCTTCATTTTTTTAACAAAAGCCCACAACTATAGCAACAAGGGCCTAGTCCTCAGAGACCCAGCCCATTCTCCCTGACCTCCATCCCAGGGCTTACGTATAATCTCACCAACATCGATACATCTGTTTCTTAGCTTTCATGAACCTGCCATTCATAACTTTACCTTTGCCTCTTGAATAAGTTATTTCTATTTGCATCTCTTGGGATTATGGATCCAATGCTTATCACTCACTGCTTTCCTTCTACAGAAAAATTTACTTCATTCCAGTTTCAAGGTGTGTGACTATTGATCCTGCTTTTCCAGGATTTATTGGTGACTTCATGTCACTCCTACTGCTATTCCTTGTCCTTCGAAATCAAAGAATCCTAATTTTTCTCCCTTTATATTTATTGTGCCATCCCCACTCCAGGGTCATACGTACTAATAGAGACTAATAGAGACTCACTCCGTCCCACTCCAGCCATTCAGAAACTTACTTTTAAGCAAATGTGAACATCTTTCCACACAAGGCTCTTACCCCTCACCCCAGTCACTAGATGTTATTCCTTATTAGGGTGCCTGCCAGTGCATCAGGACGTTTTAATCTGTATGTTGGCTTTTCCATATTCCTGAAATGATATGTATCATTCACAGGAGTCAATCCAAGAGTTCTGGAGAAAAAGGGCCCCCAAAGGACCATATTAAATGCAGCATCACAAACCTGGACTTTGAATTATTTGACCTACTCCCCTTGTGCCCCAAATTATTTCCGGATATTTCTGTAACTATTCTTGGCAAGCAGACTGCACAGTAACTCTTATTTTACCACATTTGGTTCTTTACTGTCTCCTTTCTTTTCTTGGGTAAGAGAGCTCCTTTAATAAAAGTGATCGTCTCAGAGGAAACTTAAATCCCACTGCCTCCCTCCAGTGCTGCACTTACTGCTGTGTGTTTAACAACACCTTGGGGGTTACACCTAAGTCCTGGAAAATCTTTAAACAGCAACATGCTGGCAACAGGAACTTTCGCTCCCCTGAGAGCTCAGGGGTGGTGGGAGAGCTAGAGTAAGGGGCTGCTAAGGGAGGGTGGACATCCAGGAGTGAGAGCTCATCAGAGCTACTCACAGAATAGAGTGGAGACGACCTACAGGCTCTGCCTCCAGATCCAACAGTTGGACAGACAGTTTCAGGCCTCAAAAGATTTGGGATTTCCCAAAGGAGATGAAGACGGGCACAGTCTCAGGATGATATAAGATGGTCTATTTTCATCGCTGTCTGTAGAAAAGATTTCATTTAGACCATCCCAAAAAAGGAATTTGGGTGATTTTTTTTTTTTTTTTT
>JAQZBX010102187.1:0-11197 GCA_029593785.1 Cabassous unicinctus | reverse complement strand
TGTAATATTCTAGGTTTGGACTACACAAACTTTAACATGCATATGGATCATTTGCAGATTTTGTTAAAATGCAGATTCTGACTTGATAAGTCTGGGGCAGGACCTGCAATTCTGCATTTTTAACAAGTTCCCTGGTGATGCTAGTTCTTAAAACACTCTTTGATTGAGAGGATCTGGCCAGAGTAGACATTTTTTTCACCGGCCTTTTGGTCCATTTCTCACTGCATTTGATTTTAAAATAAAAAGAGTTCATTCACTAAATAGTATAGTGCCTTTTAAGTGTAAGGCAGTGCCTTGAGAATGAATACAATCAATGCAATCAATACAATAAAATATTTCCTTTAAGGAAATTACACCCTCTGCCAGGCATCGTACTATGTTGGAATTAGAATGCATTGCCCCACCTAAACCTCACTACATCCTTGAAGTAGGAGTTGTCTCTATCTTACAGAGGAGGAAAGTCAACCTAGGAAAAGTTAAGTTGCTTTCTCAAACTCACACATCCACTGAAGAGTTGGATTTTTATTCAAATTTGGGTTTGTCTGACTCCAAAGTTCAAACTCTTTCCATCAAGCCATACTGAGGGCATATATATGTATAAATATCCAAAGCACTGGGTATTATGTGATGAGTGGAAGATGAGAAGGACCAACAGATCACTGGAGTTGTTTAGGGAGTAGGGTGGTAGGTGACAGAAATTTGGAACTACAGTGAATTTACTGAATGTGACTTGTTTACCAGAAAACAGCAGCATGGAAGACTTCATGTTGAAAAAATATTTTTTAATATTGTGGGAAGGAGATCGGTTTCCTTGTTTGTTCGTAAGTTCTCCTTTTATGGACTGTAGTTCCAAATACCTGGAAGCCACTTGCCCAGCCAAGAGATGTTGGCATCTCTGGCTCATGGCTCCAGGTACTAGCAAACACCCAGAAAGAGTGCTTCCCATCCCAGGAGTAATCTTCTATATGTGTCTGCCTCAATCCAAAGAGAGAGGGGCACATAGCCTGAAAACCCAGAATGTGAGAGTCCTCATAACTCAGCATTATCTGGCTGAAAATCCACACCCACTGCTCCCCTGGCCCTGGCCCCCCACCCCCAACTCTTCACACGGAGGTTTGCCTCCATTGTTGCCATCGCTTTTCAAAGTCCCTGCCCTCCCACTGACTCTCACAGCCCCCACCAGCTCCTGCCTGGACGGACCGCCGACTGGGAGCCCCCGCCGCAGCATGTCTGGGATTCAGAAATGACTCCACTTGCTCCATTGCTGAGTCATTGTTATTGGGACGGGACGACCAGAACCTGTGAAAGTGCATCCAGCCTGGTGCCAGCGCCACTCCCTGCACTGCCCCACTCAGGGGCTCCACCTGAGGCCCCAGTAAAATGTTCCATTGCATATTTGGAACAGAAAAGGCAAAGAGAACCAAGGCAGTCTGTCATTAAACACTGAAATTCCTGGAAGTCGGGCCCTCCCTGAGACCTAAAAGAAGGTTTTAGTCACGTTCTCTATTTACTCGGCGCTAATGCGTGCTTTCTGTTTCCTGCAAGGGACGCAGTTAAACTGAAACATCTCTATTAAGGAAAGGATCCCGGTAAACACTCCCAACCAGGCATCTGGTTCCCAAAAGCGCAGAGCAGTTTTCTCTCCAGACCTGTCACTCTTCCTGATTCTTTTCGCTTCTGGGAGCAGAAACCCACACCAAGTCATAGATGTTAAGGGCATTTGCGTGGGGGGATGTTCCTACACACGCTATCATCCTCAGCCCCAAGGATGGGGACGCCCAGGAAGTCACACACACGCCCAGGCCCCCACGGTACTTTTTGTCATTAAGTATACATGAGTGAGACCTGAAGGCACCAGGACCTCTTTTGCCAAATATTGTGGAGGTGGTTTCTGGAACCACTGAAATCCCATTCCTTTCTACCAGCTGCTGACTGCTGGGGCAAGATCCCGTGTCCAGAGATGACACTAATACAAATTGAGCCCCTGCCGCAATGAAACTAGCCAGGTTTTAGGGGTGATTTGTTTAAAAGCCACATCATAAATCAGCTGTCAGTTGTTCTTTATTCCAGGCCTCTCAGACTCACCTTTACACTGAATTAATCGCATCTGAAACTTGACCTCCCAGCCCCAGAGCCTGCTGGAAACAACATGTGCTCAACGACTTCCAGTCAAAGCAGCAAGAACTTAAATCGTTCCACATTTTTAATAAATGAGCCAGGAGCCCGTGGGGGCAACTCCCATTGACCCAGGGGCTCAGCATACTGATCAGATGAAGAGGACAGAGTCAGGTTTTCAATGACAAGATTTGGGAGAAGGTTTATGAACACTGGCAGGCCCAACCCTGGACAGAACCGATTCATGTTCTTAAGTAAAACCAGAGTGAGTCTCAGCTCGAAGAAAAGTCCAGGAACGTTACATTAATTGCCAATAACAGCTTGGCAGGGTGGGGAGGGGGCGCTAAGTGGAAGTGAAGATAGGAGGGAAAGCAAGCCTGCAGGACCACCGGCCAGGGAGGGTAAAGGGAGTTGAAGCATTCGGTAAAGAGCTGGGCTCCTGGGACTCCCTCCAGTCTCTTGCTTCTGGGATGCTCGAAAGAGAAATTTGCTCAGGAAAAGGTAGCTTTGGAGCTCATTGTGATAGGGCCTAGGAGCACATGCCTTGATGAGCTCTGCTAACAACGGGAAACACAAAGATGAGGAAGGCAAGCTCTCCCTTCCATGAGCTAACCATCTCTTTAGGGGGAGACAAACATGCAAATAGATTTTTTTAAACGAGATGAACAGCTATTAAAGTCCTGTGCTAGGCTTTCAGGACTTGGAGTTGCCCTGAATGACTTTGCAACGACAGATACAGGCCATTGTATATCCTACCATAACCTATGGAATTGTGTGGGAGAGCGTGTGGACTTCAATGTAAAGTATAATCCATGCTCAGTGGCAATGCTCCAAAATGTGTTCATCAATTGCAATGAATGTACCACACTAATGAAAGATGTTGCTAATGTGGGGAAAAGTGGGAGGTGTGGGGAGTGGGGCATATGGGAATCCTTTATATTTTTTTATATAACATTTTATGCAATCTAAGTATATTTTAGAAAAAATAAAAAATATATTAAAGGAAAAAAAAAAGGCCTGTGCTGGGTTCAGAGATTTAATGGGGAATAAGCTATATGCAGCCCTTTCCCCCAACATGCTCACACTTTAACACAGGAGGCAGGTATGAGAGTGGAAAGTGTGATAAGAGCTGTGAGATGGTGCCTCAGAAGCCCATCGGAGGACCAGCTAACCCAGACTAGGGAGATCAGGGGCACTTCCCGGATGAGGCACTGTGCAGCTGAGAACTGATGCTGAGCAGGAGTTTCTCACCTGGGGGTAGGACCCAGAGAAGTCAGGGGCAGGGAGAGAAGGAGCCAGAAATGCTGTTGGCGGAGGGATTAGGATATGTGAAAGCCCAGACACAAGAAAGCCGTAGTACCTCTGTGACACCGAAAGACACACGGTAAGCCTGGGGCATAAAATGCAGGGGCAAAGGAGCCAGAGAGAAAGGCGGATGGAAGGCAAGGCCCAATTAGGCAGGGCTGTCCATGCACGGGGCGCAACAGGAGTTTTAATAGAGGCATGGACAGAGCATTGCACATGCACAGAAAAGGGAGCAGTAGAACCCACTACAGTGGGTTGGAAAAGGCTTTGCAAAAAAAAAAAAAATACAATTAAAACACCTCTTGAAGGATGAATAGCCACTTACCAGAAGAAATGAACAGAATGTTCTAGGCAGAAGAAACAGTGTGTGCAAAGGCAATTTGGCACTTGGGGGATGAACTCTATTCTCTCCTGAGTGCCAGATCCAAGGGGTCCAAGATGAACAACACACCATAGACCAAATTCTGTTCTGTAGGATTGTATCAAGGCCCAAGATTATGAAGTCTTAAGTTCCAGAAAAAGTGGAGGGAACTACAAACAGGTCCTTCTGCACAGGTACTCTCCGACTGAGGAGAGCGTACGTTTCCCAAGGGACAGCACAGTCAACTGGGAAAACTTTAGGGAGAACCAGGGAAAGGATCTCCTCTTTGGGGGAAATTCCTGGGAGTGGTTATTGTCTCGTTAATAATACAGAAACACTCGCAAAGCAAGTATTCTCAGAAATTGCACCAATTTAATAAGCAACGCTTACTGTGGGCCAGGCCCTGTGCTAAGTGCTTCCAATCCTCTAAACAGCCCAATGAAGTGTGAGTATTCCTATTATCTTGCGATGAGAAAACTTAAGTTAAATATCCTGCCCAAGGCCTCATGACCTTGGTAAATGGCAGCTGGGGGAAAGACAGGGGGCCTCAGCATCCAGGTTTCCCACCACTCTGCCCTGCTGTTCCATGTCAACATGGAACAGCATCACCAAACCATTTTCCCTGTGACTCCATTCAAGAAAATAACATGAACATCAGCAGGAAGATTGTTTCACAAATGTGTTTGTACCAGAGTGACCACTGCAAGGTTTACCTGAAGGCAAAAGGTTTTAAACCTTCTCAGGCTGGCAGCCAACTTTTCTTGGCTTACTAAAGACAAAGATGCCTCTTCTGTGAGGTATCTGGGACATCTCGCATGTGTGACCCCTTTGCACACCTTTTCTCGTGCACTCCCCAGCATTCCCATTTTGCAGATGAGGAAATCAAGATTCAGAACTGTGGAGTATCTTTTCCAAGTCCTCACCACTATTAAGTGATTGAGCCGTGACTCAAACCAGTTTCTATCTGACTCCAGAAACTAGGTCTTTCCATAACACCGTACCACATCATGCCAGAGTAAAATGGAACTCACTTTGCAATGAGGAGGGGATACCTAGCAGTCAGTGAACAAAAGATAAAGACCCATTTCACAAGACAGCTCACAAAGAGAAAAGGAACTTTACAAGGATGCCGACACATCTACCAAACACAGGTTCTTCAACAAAAACACAAAGACAGTTATCGGTGCCAAAAAAGAGAAAAAGGGAACATTTGCCGATGAATATAATGCTCTTCCAGCCAAACTTTCAGTTAAACTTTCCACTCTCAGATGTCATTGTTGAACAGTAACTCTTATACTGTGGATTCTTTATATAAGACAACATAAATACAGGGGGAGGACAGGGCCCAAGGGACCTGGAATGAAACAGCAAGACAGGTCATTAGGGAAGGGGAGGCCGGGGGATGAGACAGGAGCCCATCTCTGTGAATGCTAGTACAGATGAAAGCTTCATTGTATTTCATGCCTAAATTTATAGAATCTCAAGCTGCCTGTAATCCTGTTCAGAGAGCTGAAAAGTGATGTCAGAAAAAGAGCACTTGACAGAAAGGAGACCTGGGTTCAAGTTCCAGGCTTGCCATACTTCAGGAGAGTCATGGAAGAGCCTCTGTCTCTCAGTTTCCTTGTCTGTACCATGAAGAATTCGGACTGGATGATCTCCAAGATCCCGTCCAGCTCAAAAGCATGTGATTGAGATTCTCTGGGCCCTTCTCTCATCACTTTCTTGGCAGGGCAGCAGAGGTGGGGCCTACCTGAGGGTATAGCCCACATAACCAGTACGAGAAGGTAGAACTCAAAGAGTTAGAGCCCTGAAGATAAGTTCTGTACACATCAAAGCCCTGTCTAAGACCGCTCTACCATCCAGTCACAAGCCCTGGTCACAAGCCTTGCACACTTTCACATGTCTCTGTACCCAGGCACACTTATCTATACCTTGTTTCTTCTTTCTACTGCCAGTCTGTGACTTCAGGTCCAACGGGGGCTGAGCACTTGGTGAAGGTAGAAGATGAAGAGCTCCCAAACTCAAGATGAAGAGGCCCATAAGAAGGCAGAGAACTCACCCTAAAGTTGAGACAAGAAGTCATTGAGGAAGCAGATGCTAGAGTCAAACTGCACCATCTCTTACAAGCTCTGGGATCTTGGGTAAGTGATTCAACCTCACCGAGCTTAAGTTTCCAAACAAAGAAGATAATTATGGGATGACGATAATAATAAATACCTATTTCATAGGGTTGTTGTGATGATCAAATTGCATGTAAAACACTAAGGCTCAATAAATGGCAATATTGCTGTTTCCAAGGTGAGTCGATGGACGTAGTTCAGGAGTCTCGGTACAGAGCCAGATGCTATTTTATGAGTGAAGTTCAACCAGCTCCCTGGCTGTCAAAAAAGTCCCAAATTGCTACACACTTGCTGGGTGGAGAAGAGATGACTTTCTTCAGGAGGCAGACAATATGAAGGAGGTACATGGGAGAGGGTCCAGTTGCTCAGGCTAGACCAGACCAACATGCACAAGTTCCCCAGGGGCCACGGAGAAAGAGCAGTGTGAAGAGATTCTTTCCTGACTGAACCAACTTCCTCATAAAGTGAGTAAGAATCATCCACAACGAGACAATTGTTGCTCTTTGTTTTATCCCCAGCACCATGATTAAATATTTGTTGAATGGATGAATGATCAGAAATGGAGAGGCTAATGGAACAGAGATGCCAGTGAGCAAACTGAATATATTTCTGGATGGACCCAAGACCAATGTGATGTGCCAGAGGTTGGGGTGACCTGGAGAACCGAGGCTAACACCTGACAAACAAGGCCAGAGAATGGGTCAGTCTGTGAGTCACCTGTCCTTCAAACGTCAGACCTGACTGAGCCGGCAAGCCGAGGAATTTTGAATCGTGAGTCAGCGGGTTATCTGCCACCGCTTTGTGAGTCACTGCTTAAGCCAATGTGGGCCTGGCCTCGTGTGTGAGGGGGCGTGGGTGTATGTGTGTGTGCATGTGTTTATATATACCAACATACTAGACAGACACCGGCAGCCAAAATGTGTCAAGAGTTTCTCTCACGTTTTAATTAAGCACTGTCCTGTGTGTGACTCACTGCTTACCACCCCTCCAGGAGAAGTGCCTTTTGACAGAGGTGAAGCTTGGCATGCCCATGGTGTGTCAGGCACCATGAGATCTGCTTACTAGCAAGGTTCCATCAGGCACCGGGAGCCACATGCTTTCTCGCTAACTGTGAGTGCCCCGACAAGATGAGGTTCATTCCCAAGGCTGAGCATGGTATCCTACCCAAGCCCTACCAGGAATTCTTTCCCTCTCCTCACAAAGCCCTCCCAAGGCTCAACCCCAATTTGCCCCCTTACTGCCACCCAGTTTTCCTAGGGGGAAATTGTAGAAGAGGCAGCTCTCTCCCCTGGCTCTTGTAGTCTATTATTAGAAAATCCTTGAAGGTCCCAAAGCCACATGCTTTCCCTTCTCCACCCTGCTATAAAAATGTCTACTAAATCATTCTTCTCACGAATTAAATCATTCTTCACATCATTACCAGAGCAACCTTCTTCTGATGCAGCTGTTTGCTCGGATAACTCCCATCTCTTAACAAATTCATACCAAATTTCTTGTCCTTAACACTGTACAGTTTGCTGCCAGCCACATGTAAGGCAGAAGGGACAAGCTCCCGGCAGCCATGTTTGTACCCTGGCCCTGGCTGCAGAGCTGGCGGGTAGCGCTTCCTAAGAAATTCTGAAGAGGGGCTCAGAAATTCCAGTCTCAGTCTGGGCCAGTGCCTTAAACAAGTAAAATCCAAAACCTCCAGGATAGTGGGGAGCTATTTTTCCCATGATGTGACCAGAAAATCTCAGAAAGCTTGTCCACAGTTAAAGGAGAATGAAGCTGAGGTGCACAGGGAAGCAGAGGTGACAGGAAAGAAAAATATTGCCTTAGTCTCTTAAATTCCCATTTCCCAAAAAGTGCAACCCAAAAAGTCCTTTCTCCAATGTTAATTTATAAACTGGTAGGGAAGGAGATGAAATGGTTAAATATCTACTTACAGTAAAAAATTTAATTAGAAAAATATTTAAAATCATAAAATCACATAGTATATAAAACAGAAATGTAATATTTTAGAAATGTTTGTTCACACTCACAGTTCATAAAACAGATTTATTCAGATTCCTCTTATTTATTTATTTATTTATTTATTTATTTATTTATTTATTTATTTTTAGGAGGTACTGGGGATGGAAACCAGGACCTCATATGTGGGAAGCAGGCGCTCAACCACTTGAGCTACATCTGCTACCCCTCATATTTATTTCTGTTATCAGTGTCTTGGCCTCCATGAAGCCATCTTTGAGTTACCCAGCATCATTTTCCAGAATAATTTCAACTTCTTCCATGTATGTTGTATGTTGTTTGAGATGTACATAAGCCTGTCACTAGAAATTTTATCCAAAGTCACGCACACACACAAGCAATTCATAACATCAGAAATGGTATTTTTTCCCTTCTTCTTATGAGTGGTTGTCGATGTTCTGGAATGATTTCCCAAGGACTTGTTTTCAATTACAACCATTACTTGCAAGTGTGAAGTCCCATCTCCAGGAATAAATATTTAATCTATATTAAAGTTATCTGACTTTTTTAAAGTCACCCATACCTAAACACCTCGAAAGCATCCCAAACAAGAATTAAGGTTGTTTCAAGCTGGGTCTTCCTCAAACACTATTATTGTGCAAAACAAAGAAATTGAGAGAGTTCCCAATAATACTAGGGACTTTGTATGGATTCGAATATAAGGTTGCTCCACGGGAATCATTTAGATAAATCCTCACTTATATTCAGGCACTTTATCTCATTTAAACTTTACAGACATCGTTGGAGGAAAGTATTGTTACCTTTATTTTATAAATGAGGTGACCAAAGTTTTCAGGAGATAAGTAGCTTGCCCAAGGCCACATCATACTGGTAGAGCCAGTACTAGAAGCCAGGGTTTGCTGACTCCAAATCTCATGTTCGTTCTACTCTAGTTGACTGGTGAGGGGAGCCTCTATATCTAAATGGGGGGGGGGGGTTTTCTCCCAGCTCTAAGTCATGCCTACAGGGCAATCACACTAAGTTTATGCCTGGTCTTGAGTTCACCCCATCTAATATGAAGAAAAGAAGAGCTTGCCAGCAAAGCTGGTAGGTTGTCTTTATTTATTATTTATTGTTTATTTTAGGAGGTACCGGGGATTGAACCTGGGACCTTGTACATGGGAAGCAGGCGCTCAAACCACTGAGCTACACCCTGTCCCCGATAGATTATCTTTAAAGCAATCTGAACCATTCAGCAAACTCATTCAAATTCATTTTACTGAGCACCTACTATGTTACAGGGATTCTGCTTCATTTTATCACTAGAATTTCCAAAATCAGGTAGGCACAACCCATAGGTGAAGAAAAAGCTTGAAATAGCGGAGAACCTGGAAATCAGGGCTTTAGGAAGGAGACAGCGGTAGACAGGGTAGGTTAGAGAGGGAGGAAAATCTGCAGCTTGATCTGAAGTTCTGGCATTAAGACTTCCTGTAAGGAAGGCAGGAAGTAGTAGGCATATTAACCTACTAATAACTGGATTTTAACTGCAGTTAGGAACCTTAAGACTAGTTAACAGGAAGCGGATGTGGCCCAAGCAATTGGGCTCCCGTCTACCATATGGGAGGCCCCGGGTTCGATTCCCAGGGCCTCCTGGTGAAGGCAAGCTGGCTTGCAAGATGGCGCAACAAATGGAGATGCAGAGGAGAGACAGTGAGAGACACAGCAGACCAGGGAGACAAGGTGGCTCAAGCAATTGAGTGCCTCTCTCCCATACCACAGGTCCAAGGATTGGTTCCCGGTGCCTCCTAAAGAGAAAGACAAGAAGAAGAAAAAAAAAAAAAAAGTGGTTAACAATTTTTTAATTGAAACTCATAGGTGTTTAAAAATTATTACTTGCCTCAGAGCATGAGCAACCCCAAAACTGTTTTTATTATAGACACATAAGCTTCTGGCCCAGGTGTGAGGGTCTCTGGAAGAATCTGTGGCCTCTATGTGTGTATGTCTCTCTCTCACTCATGGTTTTGGTACCTAGACCTAGACCCTAGAAAGAAAAGGAAAGGGAAAGGGAAGAGGCAAGGGAAGGGACAGAGGGAAGAATGGACTTTCTCTAAGAAGTGTTTTCTTCATAGCCATAAAAATAGCTGGCTTTTGCGAGCCAGGCACTGAGCTAAGGTTTTACAAAAGTTATCGCCTATCGTCCTCACATACAGCTTAAGAGGTGGGCATCACTATCACACTTTCCCAGAGGAAGAAACTGAGATCCAAGGTCACACGGCTAAGGAGATGGCGGAGTCACCGAGTTCAGAGCTTGGGCTCTGAAGCTGCTGTTACTCTGACTCATTGTATCACCCATCTGGATGTTGGTGTTCAGCTGAGCCACAGCCAGATTGGCATGGCCTGCCTTCATTAGCCAGCCTAAAATCCAGGCCAGCTGTTAGGAAGATGATGGGAGTCACTGTGATTTGAGAAAAGGAGAAAGCACATCACTGCCCCAGACAGAAGGCTTGGCGGCTCAGACCTGGGCAACTTTTCCACCATCCTTTCTGTCAAACACACTCTGGTCAGGCCCAGAGGTTGGCCGCCTCCTAAAACAGGAGCCTGGAATCTCAGGAAGTTCCACAGGGAAAAGGAGCTGTCAACCAGGTGACCATTCAAAGCCCTGGCCTAAATATGAAGAGGTTAAATTGTTCTCGAAAGGTCAGAAACCAAAATGCCCAATACCCCCCACTCTCCTATTTCCACACGTCCCTCAGGAAAGCAGAAAAGAGCCACTACACCAAAGCATCTTGTTTCGATTGCTCTGAAAACATCCCCTGTCACAGCCCAGACCCTGTGAATAGGCAGAAAGCAGAGCGTCGCGCCGAGAGCCGGCTCCCTGCACTCAAGGGTATGACAGCCAAGAATGCTTTCATAGTTGCGCTTTGCTGCCTGATTCCATCTGGAATGCTCAGCCTTCATCCCTTTGATCTTTAATATGGCTGCTTGGAGGGAGCAGAATCCCAGCATTTGCAGCTACTTCGATCCTCATTCTCTACAGATCCTGGACACAATTCTACACCACTGTGCTCAGAAGCTTCTCCTCCTTCCCTTTCATCTCACCATGTCCTGAAGGTATGTGCTCAACTCAGACAGCCCCCACTCCCTGCCTGGAGGATACTCTCACCTCCTGTGAAATCTTTCCTTCCTCCTTCATGTTGGAGTTAAGGGAAACTTGACCCTTCTTTTCTCAGGACTGCCTCCAAGGTGTCTCCTGCAGCACAAATGCAAGGACCAAACAGCTAGATGCTTGGAAACAAGCATCTGGTTAATTGGCTGGGTTTTTTGGATTTTTTTGGGGGGTGGGGGT
>JAQZBX010102186.1:0-11185 GCA_029593785.1 Cabassous unicinctus | reverse complement strand
AATACACAAACACACATAGATGCACATGTATGCTCTCAGAAACATACACTTTACAGTTAATAAAATGAAAGCATAAATTTTATTTTAGAACAACAAGATATTATGAAACAAATCAGGTTGGATGGAGAAAAGTGTATATAAAATAAAAACGGAAGTCTTGGGAACAAAATATATTCATTTAAATAAAAAATAAATGGAAAACATTTTAGACTTATATTCAAAGGAAAATTTAGGAAATTAGAAAATAATATTGAAAGCTTTTCCCAGTATGCAAAATAGAAAAGAAAATAAGAAATATGTAAAGTTAATAAAGGGGGAAAATGACAAGAGAATATGGGTAATGGATAATAAGGCAGCTACAGATGTTGTAGTCTTTAATAAAGTACACAGAAACTAATATGGTACAGTTTATTAGAAAACTTTAATTTTTAAAATTATAATATATTGAATATTGAAACTGCTATAAACATCTATTATTATAATAATATATAAAAGATAATTATATTACTATCTTAAACATTTATGGAATTAAAACACTCTCTTTTAAATCAACACAAGAAAAAGTGGGAGTAGGAAGATTGTGGGACTCCTAAGCCATGTTTCAATTAAATAGTTATGTTTAGCAGATGAGAAGGTGGAATACTAATTTGAAAATGATAAAAATAATTTAGAGCAGGGGTATGGTCATCAAAGAGCAGAACAAAGAGAGAGGTGATCTACAAATAGCAGAGATTGACTTATCCTGGAAGTTGTTTAGGGTAATGAACAATATTCCATAGGGAAGAAAATCAAAGTACTTTGACGGAAATAAGTCAAGTCAATTCAATCTATCCTAGGATTTTTTTTTCTTTTTTTTTTTGGTTCTCACTGACTTGATTGGATGTTTTATGAATTGATGATAGTCATTTGTTTTTGTTTGTTAAGATTCTAGCCCTAGTTCTTTAGGGTATATGAACAAGGGAGACATAAGTGCAACTTTAAACAATCAAATAGTTTCTTGTGACAGGAGAGAGTTGAATAATGTGTGCTTCTACCCCAAACAAAATATCCAATTATATATTTAGTACAGGGACAACTTTACTATAAAAGTTGCTATATAGTCATGATATTTTTTAAACGTTAAATTATGAGTCTAGACATATGTTTTCAAGATACTGAAATAAATGTTCATGTCAGGGAAATGAGCTCATTCTTTGATGGATCAATTTAGTCCTGCGGTCAATAATGTGGAGTCAAATCTCATGGAGGTTAACATAGGATTTAAATTGAGCTCAGTAGCATGAAGGAGAGCTCCTTTTTCTATTCTACTACTTTGAATTAATGAGTACATTTTGATTCTTCCACTTGCAATACACTTACAAACCCAGTAAGCTTCTAATAAGCAAATTGACCATGCATTGTATATGACAATTGAATCTGATCCCAGGAGAAAATAAAATGTTTACTCTAAGGTTCTCTTTGATCTCACTGTTACAAAATTCCTTTTAAGTTAATTAATGTTGGACTGTATTACTGTTCAGAATGCCAAGATTAGCTGAGTTGGGAACCCTAGGGATGCTGTAGCAAGCTCTTCTCCTGAGATCAAAATGCAGATATAAGTGCTTGTAATTTCTTCCTTTTAAGAGTTACTTTTAAATTATTATATTATTGCACCTTAAAAAGTCCCCTGGCTTGCCCAGTACTGGGATTGAATAGGGAGGGAGAGCTGCTTTCTACTTTTCAAGATGGTAAATGTCAGCTACAGGAAATTGCTAAAGAAAGAAAGTAAAGCTGCTTTTCAAGGCTTTTTAAATACTTTGTCTGAGACAATTTTAATTTTCCTCATTCCCTATGTATTAATCTGCCCTTACTATAATTACAAAAAATCTCATTGGGAAGCAGAGTGATGCTTAAGTTAGGGAAATAGAATTCCTACCATCTCAAGGGAACGTCTTGGTGAAACCTGTCTGATCAAAACAAAACAATAACTTTGAATCTAAATTTTTGGTTAGTTCTGATGCTTTTTGTATTTTTGTTCTCAAAGAAAATTTCTTTGTTGTCATTGTTGTTTTCCCTGTGCACCATACCTCACCTTACTGAAACAGAGCAGAATACAATACTGGGTTCATGTGATGATTAGATTAATGTGTCAACTCTGCCAGGTAATTGTGTCCAGTTTTTGGTCAAGCAAGCACTGGGATAATTGTAATACAAGGACATTTATGGGCTTTAGTCATTTAATCTACTGCATAGATGGCTGATTACATCTACAATCAACCACGGAGATTGCTGTCAACAATGAGTGACATTTTATCCAATCAGTTGAATGCCTTAAAAGGGGAAGTGATTTCAGCATTCAGAGAGAATTTCCCAGCTCATCTTTGGACAGCCAACATGTCCCAGAAACTCATCAAGGATCTTCATTGGACTTTCTTCGGAGCCCCTGTTTTGCAGCCTGCCTGCGGAACCTGGACTTGTGCATCCCCATGGTCACGTGAGAGACTCTTATAAAATCTCATACTATTTACAGATATCTCCTGTGGATTCTGTTTCCCTAGAAATCCCTGACTAATACAACTCACCATTAATATTTAATGAGAAAAGATACTATTTATAATGTATTTATTAATTTAACCATCACTAAAAAAGTCTGTTGTGATTTTATAATCTAATTTGAATTATTATACTCCAATGCCCCTTGGCAAATCCTCTTCCTAAACTTTAACTACTACAAACAAAATTAAAAAATTAAAAAAAAAAACCAGAAAGCAGACTGGTTACTAAATGCTGACTAAAATACTTAGATAACTGATTACTGGTTCATGGTAGAGCTGGGATATAAAACCTGAACAAACCATGTACCTGAAAAATGAGTTGTACATGTTAAACGAAAATATTAGCCATGATATTTAGATGAGTCTATTTGAGCAACTAACTATTGTGGCAGCTTCAAATCCACATTTGGAAAGGAGCTCCAAAAAAGACAAAGAACAGAGCAAGGTCATATAGGGTAAGTGGGAAAACTTAAAAATATTTGGTTGGTTACTGTAAAATTCCTTTTTTCTTTTAAGAATTTGATGACCTTAGAGTTGGGTATAACATCTAGTTGACATAGAGCTTCCCTAGATTTGATTTATACTTCTTTTAATTTTTAAGTTTATTTTATTTTTTAACTTTATTATTAAAAAGTTTTAGACTATGAAAAAGTTACATCAAAAATATAGGGGACTTCCATATACTCCAACCCTGTCCCCTCTCACATTTTCCCTATGAATAACATCTTGTACTCAGGTAGTAAATTTGTTAAAATTGCTCAACAAATATTGAAGCATTGCTACTAACCATGGCCTATAGTTTACATTATCGTTTTCACTTTACACCATACAATTTTATAGGTTTTGCCAAAATGTATAACGGCCTGTATCCATCATTGCAATGTTATGCAGAACAATTTCACTGCCCCCAATTCTTCGACCTATTCTTCCTTCACCCTCCCCTTAGAACCTTAATATCCGATTTCTTTATATCAATGTTACAAGTTCCTCTATTAATACAATAATAATAAGTCTACTTTTGTCCATGGTTGCATTCCCGCCTTATGTATGTTCATTCTTCAATCTTGATGACTTTGGGATTGTGATGTCACTCTGCTTCAGATTGAGAAGGGCTTAGATCTCATGGAGTAGATGAAGGAGCTGTTTTGCTTGCAGATATAGAAACTCTGTTTTTTGGGATGGGCTTTGTCCATCATTATCATTTTGTTAGTTGTCCTGGGTGAGTCCAATGAACTGGAGAGTAGATGTTGGCTACAACTCTGCTGAAATTCAAGGGTCAACTGTCATATGAACAGAATAAATACTTAAGTCTCTGGGACATGTATTTAATGGGTATAGTGCTAATTATAGGTTAAAATAAATGGGATGGAAGAATCATGTGTAGGGAAATTATTAATAAGTCTAACTCTGTTACATTGAGGAAATTGGTTAACATATATTAAAAGGTAAGGCCCATTGCCAGGTTGCTGATTTCATGGGGTTGTGTGCCTTGCCTAATGTGTCTAGATGACTCTAGAGCTCCCAGAAGCCCCCTATTTGCAGTTTGTTTACTCTGGCAGTTAGTTAGAACCTCCTGAGACGTGCATAATTGTAAACTCTGAAATGACTTCCCAACTCACTTTGAAATCTCTTAGCTGTAAAATCTCTTTTGTATTTAATATTTTACCCTTTTTCCAAATGACAGCCTTTGGTAATAATCCCTCTGTGCCAGGGAAGTTCATCCCTGGAACTCATGTACCTTGATGGGGGGACAGCAGTGAGCTTATATGCTGAGTTTGGCTTAGAGAAAGGCCACATTTGAGTACTAAGTAGATTTTCAGGAAGTAACTCTTAGGCAATAGATATTACTAGGCTAAGTTTCAATTTTACAATAATAAAATTTTAAAGTACAAGCATTAATATCAGGGGCTGGGGTTTTGGTCTGGTTTATTTTATTAGCACCACCTATGTACTCTAGAGATTCTTGCCACTCTGTTATAGAACATCCTAGAATAGGAATTTAATACTTTGTTGGTTATTTTGGGGGTTTCTAACCACTGAAATAACACCCCACAACAACATGAATATATTCCTATTCCATTGAGGCATACTCCAGGTGCAGCTTCCCCACACATCACCCCACCACTGACCCCTGCACCAGCATTCCTCCCCTGCCATAGCTGTAACTTTTCTGTAATCCAAAACCTCCCCAAAAACAAAACTAAAAAAAATTTCTTCCATTTTGACTTTCTTCACCGTAAGATCTGTTATCTTTTTATGTATGTTTACAATTTCTTCTGTATGCTTCCCCATTGTCTTCTTTTTTTAACATTACTTCCAAAGAAATTTTTAGGTTACAGAATATTTACATCAAAATTAAAGGAGATTCTCATATAGTCCACACCCTCTTCCTCTCACAATTTCCCCTATTAATAAAATCTTACATGAGTATTGTACATGTTACAATTGATGAACAAATATTGAAGTTTGCTATTCACCATACATTTTTTACATTATAGTTTACACATTGCACTGTGCAATTTTGTAGGTTTTGGCAAATGTATAGTGGATAGTATCTGTCATTGCAAAATCATGCAGAACATTTCCAATGCACTAAAAATATCCTATGTTCCATTATGTTTATCCTTGTGCCAAGATGTTAAACATCACCAGCTATTAGGGAAATGCAAATCAAAACTACAGTGAGATATAACCTTGCACTTATTAGATTGCCTACTATTAAAAAGCAGAAAACTGTAAGTGTTGGAGAGGAGTTGGAGGAACAGGAACATTCATCCACTGCTGGTGTGAATGTGGAATGGTGCAGCTATTCAGGAGAACAGTTTTGTGATTCCTCAGGAAACTAAATAAAGAATTTCCATATGATCCAGCAATCTGACTTCTGGGTATATACCCAGAAGAATTGAAAGCAGGAACACAAACAGATATATACACACCAATGTTGACAGTGGCATTATTCACTATTGCTAGGAGTTGGAAGCTACCCAAGTGTCCATCAATAGAAAAATGGATAAACAAAATGTGGCATATACTTACAATGGAATTTTACTCAGCTGTAAGAAAGAATGAAATATTGACACATGTGACAACATGGATGAATTTTCTGACTTTTTGTTGAGTGTAGTAAGTCAGTCACTAAAGGACAAATGTTGCATGACCTCAGTGATATGACCTAAGCATATTGAGTAGACTCATAACTTTAGAGTCTGGAAAATAAGTTATTTGGAGACAGAAAGGGAGTAGAGTGCGGTGAGCTGATGCTCAATATAGATAGAATTTATGATCAGGTTGAAGGGGGTGGTTTGGCTGTGGATGAGCTTGATGATGGTGTCGGCATGTGAGTGGGGTCCATGGGGCTGGAATGTGAGGATGAGCAGTGTTGGGAATGTGATTGGACTATCCATGGAACTGGGGACGGGGCTGGAGGAAGGAAGAGGTGAACTCAGGGATTTGTGGGTCTTTGGTTGAAAATACAATTGTGGCAATGTTCTTTTGCCAAATATGGCAGGGGAAGGTCACTGGTGCAGGCATCAAGTGGTGGGGGGATATGTGGGAAAGGGTGCACATTTGGCATGCTTCTATGGAAATGAATGTGTCCATCGTTTCATAAGGTATCTCAGTTGGTGGAGACCTACACAATAAACAACAAAATAATAAATTCCCATCTTGATGAGTTCTGCTACATTCCTAGATAGAGGGACATGAATCTCTTGACTCATGAATTGAGAATCATATTTGACTACCATATCAGGAAATAATTACCCTTGTGAAAAATGTAATCTTGAGTATTTTAGCAAGGATGCAGTGTGTTCACACAAGAGAGATACAAATTGGAGAATATATGGAAAAATATGGAATTTACTACTGATAAAATTATATACAGAAAATCCTGGAGAACCATCAAAGTCCAAATCCTGTGCCCTACTTCCTCTTTGAACACTCTCCTGATATCTATTGAAGTTTGAAATCTCAACCAAGGCAGCTGACCCAGAGAGCCAACCAAGCCCCCTGTTCATTATGTTTGAAAAAATACAAAATAAAGCCCACCTGTCCTAAACCCTCCCTTAAATGGGGACAAACCAATAAGTAGAACTCAAACTAACTTCCCTTTTATATCTGTAAAAATTGTTTTTCATCCCTATGACCCCAAGGTTACTTCTGTTCTTGCAAATGATCTGGCTTCCTTTGTGGCAGCAAAACCTTGGTGTCCTGAATAAAATGCTGTAATACAGACTTCAAACTTGACCATGCTTTGTCTTTTGACAGTATCATCATCCAATATCATTAATAAGAATATTGTTCAGGTAGAAATTTTTAAAGAAGAAAAAATATGTTTTCAGTTCCTTAGAGAATCACAGGCTTTGTGAACTTGGTTACAATGATCTGTTCACAATATCATCAGTACAAACACTGATAACAATAAAGCTATTTAAATTATTTCAGCCTTCTTTAGGAACTCTATGCCATTCTATCCAATTGTCTCTGAGAAGAAACTCCTCTTTCTATATGCATCCACTCTTAACTAGCTCCCTTATTATTTAAAATATTAATTGTTGACAGTTCAAATTTTAATACCAATAAATGACCATGTTTTAAGAATCTTTCCTACACTTACTCTTTTATAACTCCCATCTTATTATTTTATTCATTTTATGACTTTAATTTGTACATTTAAATATTTGGTTTTAATGCAATTTATTTTCAAATGAATAACAATCTACAGACCTTATTGTTCTCCCTTAGGCACTGTGAGTGTCATTGAAAATATACTTCATCTCAAATGTAATAGTTATTTGGTAGCAGCTTTTCTCAGGAGCCTAAGGCAATTTAGGACTCAGCAAGAAAAGACAAATAGAACATTGAAATTTGTAATTTCCTCAGGAAAGGGGAGTGGATCACATGGGCCAAAATTAAATATTAAATATTACAACTTTTGTATATAACACATGCTTTATTTGTAAGATATGAAATTTTTATATATTGATATTTAATAATCCATACAATTGTTTTGACTGTAAAATTATTTTGTACCCAAAATTTTTTATTTAATTTGTATTACCTTCTAATAAGTTAATCTTTGGTATCATGTGTTCCCTTTTAGCCTTATTTTTTAATATATTTCCTAGATATTGTTTAAATATAATTACATGTTTTCCAGTATTTAATTATATGTAAGCAAATGGTTATAAGCAAATAGAATGTAGATAATTTACCTCCAAAGCTTAAATGGAAGTTAGCATAATCTATAATTCTTCTATAACTTATTTTAATTTTTACTTCATATCATTATATTTTCTCCTTTGCTTTAGTCAGTCCCTTATTCTGCCTTGAGTAACATTGTCCATATACATCAATTTGGATGTGAGCAGGCATATTTGTAGTGTAAATTCTAGAAGTTTAAGTGACATATTGGAAATGTCTTTGTAATTTTCATAGATATGAAAATATGTACCTTCCATAGAGCTCTACAGATTTGTACACTCAGTAGACTTGCTTTCTAACAGCCTTGTCATAAGAAAGTTTTGTCAAGTATTGGACTTAGGTAAATCTCAGTATACACTTAATTAGCTGATTTTTATTATGAAAGAGGTTGACCATATTTTTCAGATGTTTAGGATACCTTTTTTTCCATTTTATGATTATATAGCTCTTCAGTTAATTGGCCTTTTTTTTTTTACTGATTTATCAGTGCTTTTATTCTTGTTTTCTAAAATCTTTTTGTAAAAGTTATGTGTTAAGGTTTAAAATTTTAAAATAATAAAGTAATATTTTTTTTAAGTTTCATTTTAGTATACTAATAGTGGTATAAAAATAAAAACAAGTGAAATATATTTCCCTAATTATCATGTTTTTCCATATATATTATTTTTTATTTTCATGTAATCAAAAGTCATTAATGTTTTTAATGATCTCTCAATACTGAGATGCAGAAAAACCTTCCCCATATTAATTATACTTATTTACATTCCCACTAGAAATAATAAGAATTCCAGTGCTCCATAAACCACATCCCTTTGACTTACATATATTCTGTGTGGGTATGAGGTGCTATTACAATGTATAAATTTAATTTACACTTTTTTTCACGACTCCTAGCAAAGTTGAGTAACTTTTCATATTGACTGTTTGGATAGCTTTATGAAGTGCATATTCAATCAATTTTGACCATGTTTCTATTGGTATGACTGTCTTTTAAAATTATTGACATAAAATTTTATTATATATGTGGATATGTACTTATTGATAGGCATTTATATTCCAAACCGCTTATCAAATGTTTGAGTTGTCTTTTTACTCTTAATGATGTCTGTTGATGAAGAGCAGTGATTAACCTTAAAATAATTCATTTTATTTTTTCTTCATACAGTTAACATATTGCATATCCTTCAATAAACAAAGTTGTCCAGACAGCCTTCTATGCTTTCTCCTACACTTTTTTTTTCTTTTTACTTTTCATATTTAGGCTTGCATCCATGTACAATTTAATTTTGTGTGTGTTGTAAAATTGGAGTCAATATTATATTTTTTCCCATTTGAAATCAATTTGACTCAGTGCCATCCTGGAAAGACTGCATTGAATCATCTGCATATAAATTATAATATATACATATATAATATTTTCTGGACACTAATTTGTTTTTCTGCTGTTCAATTTGTCTCTGTAGCAACAATGCCATACTGTCTTAGTCACTTTAATAGAGGACTGAACATTTGATAAACAGTGTCTCCCAGTTTAGTCTTCAAAATTGCTTTAACTACTCTTAGACTTTTGACTTTCTTTGAGAATAAGCTTCTCAATTTTAAAAAAATGCTGAAATTTTGATTATGATTGGATTTAATGTATAGACAATTTACAGTAGAGGGTTGCGATATATAAAATATTTTATTTTACAACCCATAAACATGGAATAGTTCTCCACTTACTAGGTATTCTTACATTTCTTTCAATAATATTTTGTAGTTTTAATTGCAGAGGTTTTACATATCTTTTTTTGTATTGCTGACTAGAAATTTTACTTTTCAATGAAACTGTAAATGGTATCATTTTATCTAAATTTAATTTTAATATTTTTTGACAGTGATTATTTAGTAGGATATTATTCAATTTTAAAACAGTGGATAATTTCTTAAAAATTATTGTTTGTTTTTCTCCAATTTGTTGCTAAGTTTTACTTTCTTCAGATTATATGCACTGAAATATTTTACACTTTACTGAGTTGTACTTTATGGGCCTAGATATGATCAATTTTTCATATGGCTTTTCCATGTTGGGGACAGCACTTAACGTGTGTTATTTAAGCCTCTTTTCCTTATTGCTGGCCAGAACCTCTTTAATTTTATTAATTTCTTATCTGCTTATTATGACCTATTATTAATGGAATATTTTCTCACATTATTACTGTAGATGTGTCTATTTCAGTTTCTGTTTTTAGCTCTGTCAATTTTCCTTGATACATTTTGAACTTGCATTATTAGGCCCATACAGCACTGCCATCTCTTCAGCTGCAGTGCTGTGGAAAGAAGAATAAAATGACCCAGGTGGTACTGTAAGGAATTGCTATAGAGAGGGGATTTTAAATTCAAGTGCTATCAGTTGATGCAGATAGACCTGGACTGCAGTTTCAGAGCAATGTACTTGGAGGTTTAGAGCCTTCAGCCATCTCCATGCACCTCTTCTCATCATTTAGCAGGCCTCCATATTTGAAGGGCAGACTATCTTTGACACCAGATTGTGTGATTCTTTAATGAGCTCAACAGACATCCCCCAACCTGACCTCTTGATTTCACTAAGTTTAGATGCAGAGGTACTGTTTATCATTTGTGAAGATCAGGGAGAACTGTGGCATGGATATTATATTACATATATTGCTTTCATCTTTTGGCAATTGTGAATAAGGCTATTATGAGCATCAATGTGCAAATATCTCTTTTAGTCCCTTGCTTTCACATCTTTTGGATATATACCTAGCAGTGAGATTGCCAGGTCATATGGTATTTCTCCACTTAGCTTTATAAGGAATAGCCAAACTCTATTGCATAGCAGCTACTCCATTTTACATTGCCACCAGCAATGAATAAGTGCTGTTTCTCATCTTCTCGAACACTTGTTATAGTCTGTGTTTTTAATAGGAGTCATTCTAATGGGTGGGAAATGGTATCTCATAGTGATTTGAATTTGCATTTCCCTGATAGCTAATGATGAACATCTTTTCATGCGATTTCTGGCCATTTGTTATCATTTAGAGAGATGTCTATTCAAATCTTTGTACATTTTTAAATTGGATTGTTTGTCTTTTTGTTGTTAAGTTGAAAGATTCCTTCATATATTCTGGATATTCAACTTTTAAAATTGGATATGTGATTTCCAAATATTTCCTTCCATTGTGTAGGCTGTCATTTTATTTTCATGATAAAGTCCTATATGGCACAAAAGTTTTAATTTTGATGAAGTCCCATTTATCTATTTTTCCTTCTGTTATTTGTGCTCTGGTGTAAATTCTAAGAAACTGTTCCTAACAAAAAGTCCAGAAGATGCTTTCTACATTTTCTTCTAGGAGTTTTGACAGCTCTACCTCTTATATTTAGGCCTTTGCTATAGTAGTGGATTTTTTGCTTATGGTGTAAGAAAGGAGTCTCCTTTTTTTTTTTTT
>JAQZBX010102185.1:0-11184 GCA_029593785.1 Cabassous unicinctus | reverse complement strand
TGGGATTTATTCCTAGTATGCAAGGCAGGTTCAACATAAGAAAATCAATCAACCTAATACACCACATTAACAAATTGAAGGATAAGACCACATGATCATCCCAATCAATGCAGAAAAGGCAATCAAAAAAATACAGCATCCTTTGTTGATAAAAAAAAAAAACACTTCAAAAGATAGGAATAGAAGCAAAATTCCTCAATATGATAAAAGGCATGCATGAAAAACCCACAGCCAACATCATACTCAATGGGGAAAGGTTGAAAGATTTTCCTGTAAAATGGGGAACAAGAAAAGGATGCCCACTGACACCCTTGTTATTCAACATTGTATTAGAAGTTCTAGCTAGGGTAAATAGACATGAAAAAACATTAAAGTCATCCAAAAAGAAAATGAGGAAGTAAAACTCTCACTATTTGCAGATGACATGATCCTATATTTAGAAAATTCTGAAATGTCTACAGCGAAGCTAATTCAGCTAATAAATGAGTTCAGAAAAGTTGCAGGATACAAGATCAACATCAAACACGAATGTTTTTGTACACTAGTATTGAACAATCTGAGGAGGAAATCAGGGAAAAATTCCATTTATAATAGCAACAAAAAGACTCAAATACCTAGGTATCCATTTATCCAAAGAAGTACACGGCCTATATACAGAAAACAAAACAAATCTAAAATGAATCAATGAAGACCTAAAGAAATGGAAAGACATTTTGTGTTCATGGATTGGAAGATAAATATCATGAAGATGTCAATCCTATCCAAAACAATTTGTAAATTCGATGCAAATTCCATCAGCCTACATTACAGAAATAGAAAAGGCAACTTCTAAATTCATTTGGAAGGGAAAGTGCACCCACATATCCAAACGCATTCTAAAAAAGAAGAGCAACATGGGAGGAATTTTACTGCTGGGCCTGAAACATATTACAAGGTACAGTGGTCAAAAGACCATGGTACTGTCATGAAGATAGACATGTCAATCAGTGGAATAGAACTGAGATTCCAGAAATAAACCATCAACTCTTTGGTCAACTGGTTCTAGACAAACCTACCAAGTCCATGTTAATGGGATAAAACAGTCTTTTCAACAAATGGTGCTGAGAGAACTGGATACCTATAGCTAAACAATTGAAAGAGGGCCCCTATCTCACATACTATACAAGAATCAAGTCAAAATGGGTCAAAGACCTAAATAGAAAAGCTAGGACCATAAAACTACTAGAAGAAAATGCAGGGAAACAACCTTAAAGACCTTGTAGTAGGTCATGGTTTCTAGGACCTTACACCCAAAACACAAGCAACAGAAGAAAAAATAGAAAAAAATTGAACATATTAAAAATTTAACACTTTGTCAAAAGGGGGAAAAGGCAGCCAAATCAGTGGGAGAAAATATTTGGAAATCACATGTCTGATGCATGTTTAATAGCCATGATATATAAAGAGATGTTACAACTCAACAATAAAAAGACAAATGACCCAACTTAAAAAAGGGGGAAAGATTTGAATAGACTTTTGCCCAAAAAAGAAATACAAATGGCAAAAAAAAAAGAAAAAAATTTCAACATCATTAATGATTAGGGAAATGCAAATGAAAACTATAATGAGTTATCATTTCACACCTATTAGATTAGCCATTATTAGAAAGAAAATTACATGTGTTGGGTGGGTGTGGATAGGAACACTTATTCACTGTTGGTAGGAATACAGAGTGGTACACCTCCTGTGGAGGTCTGTTTGGCAGTTTGCAAAGTAGTTGAATATAGATTTACCATGTGACCCTGCAATACAACTAGTGAGTATATGTCCAGCAGACCTGAGAGCAGTGACACTGATAGACATCTGTACACCAATGTTCATAGCAGCTTTATTCGTGATTCCCCCTCATCGTTCAATGCTTGTGCCAGGTACCGTCATTTCTCAGATATCTGCTCCTCAGAACTTGCCTTTTGTGTACTTCCACAAGTCCCCTTTTCTTCAAAAACTTCACTCCCTAGCTTCCCAACTCATGCTTCTCCACCACCCTTAACATTTTCTGACATGCCATGTATTCTCTTTAATTTCCTGTAGAATCTTCCTTTCCTAAATTATCAGGTCCACAGTGACAAGGATTTTCTTATCATAACTGATCTGCCCCACAACCAACCCCAGTTTTCTTTCTCTATTTGGGGAGAAATCATGGTCCTTTACTAGTTTATTTATGTCATGTGGATGCCTCAAATGTTCAGACTGTGACTTAATGCATTCCTCAGAAGTCATTGGAAACTTCCAGTTTTTGTTCATTGTCTATCACAGGATCATTATACATATGCTGAAAATTATCTTAGGTATGCCACCTGTTTCCCCAGGAGAGGAGATCCTTGCTGCTCCCTCAGGTTTCCTTTGAGGTGCATCAGTTATATGGAAAGGAGGAATGAGAGAGTGGTGAGGAATGGGCAGTGGAGATTTACTGATATTGTCCAAAAGGGATTTTCCTACTTGGAAAACTCATATTGCTGCACTCTTGAATGGGAATAAAAACACTGCCATGTGAAATATATAACTTGTAAATTTTTATCCATTATTTTTGAATAAACCATTGAATTATATAAAGTTCCTTGTAAGTATTATACTGTTTACTCTCCTCACAAGAATGTTAATTTCTCCTTTATTTTTATTTTTCACCTACTACATACTGAGGTAAATTTACATTTACTAATAACTTAGATTTCTTGTGAATACACTTTTGCAAGTTAATATTGCATTTGTATTTTCAGTGTCATGATTGATATGCCTCTATGTACAATATATAATTATATATAAATAGATAGTATGTAGATGAGAATAGCAGTTTATAAGATCACCATAAAGAACTATAATATAAATATATGAACAGATTAAGAAATAAAGAAATAGGGAGAGGCAAGATGGATTTGATTTAGGAGGACACTCGCTGACTAGCTCTCTGAGGACAGCCAATTGTGGACAGGGTCCTGCCTGGGTGTCTATGCTGTGGGCGCACGGAGTGAGAAGCTTGGGACATCTAGCAGCAGCCAGATCAATGGCGTGGAGTGATAGGTAGAGATTCATGAATTTTAAGCCTGCCTCTGGTGGTTAACACAATCTGAGCCCCACCCACAGGGAAAAAGGCAGGTTTGAGCCACAAATCCTGCACCAACGACTCCTGCTCCCAATGTGAGGGAGCATTCTCTGAGAGAGGGAGGGTTCTGACAGAAGGTGGAGAGGGATTTAACTTCTGTGGATTTGGCTGCTGGACACTTTCTCTTTAGTTTTGTTTGACTGCTTGCTTGTGTGGTTGATTGGTTTTTCTCTGTTTATTTGCTGTCTCTTGCTTTTCTTTCCTCTTTCCTCCCCCCTTTCTTTTTTCCTTCACTTTATTTTAATTAGGTGCTGCTAGCTTGCCTCTTCTTTGCTGTGCTTCTTCTTCAGTGATTTCCCAGTCTCTGTCTATACTGTTTTTTATACCAAGCTATCTCTTATCTTTCCTTCATCTTTCTGCCTTCTGCTTTCTATTGCGGTTCTAAGACACCATGTTTTTTCATTAGCCCACAACTTAAGGGTGTCAATTTCTACTCTATCTATTTTGTTTTCTTCTTTTATTTTAATTAATATTAGCTTTTTCCTTTTAGTCCTTTCTTTACTCTTTCTCTCCCTCCTCATCACTCTAGCCTTCTAAATCATTACATATATATTCCTCTATTTGGTTTCCCAGTCCATTGTAGGTACTCCACTTTTTTCCCCATTACTCTCCACTGCCTACACGAGTTAAACATTCATTTCACAAAGTCTTATTTGGCCACTCTTCTAACTTTTATCAATCTTACTATTATCCTTTTCCTTTTTCACATCTCTTGATTCCTCTGGCCTTAATCTTTTGTCTTCAAGGTAACATAGAAAGAAGCAAGGAAATAAAGTAGGAAGGAAAAGTGTCAAAGAGAAAACTTAACACACACACAGAACCACCATCTAAATAAAACTCTAGAGCAGAGAGAGAAGCAAATCAACTGAATAAACCCATCAAGGTAAAATGATGACTAGAGGGCAACAAAAAATTACAAACCACACGGAGAAAGAGGAAAACATGGAACAGTCCAATGAACAAATTAAAAAACAGGAAGTGATGCAGAACATCGAACAACTAATCAAAGCTTTCCAAACAAATATCATGGACCAACTTAAAGAATGGAAGGAGGAGATTATGGATATAAAAAAGACACTGGGAGAAGATACTGAAGAAATTGTAAGCATACACAAAAAGATAACGGATATGATGGTGATCAATGGCACAATCCAAGAAATCAAAAAGACGCTGGATTCACATAACAGCATATTGAACACACAGAAGAAAGAATTAGTGATGTGGAAGACAATACATCTGAAATCAAACAGATAGACAAAAAAGTAGAAAAAATCCAGCAGGGACTCAGGGATTTAACCGACAACACAAAATGCCCAAACATACGCATTATGGGCATGCCAGAAGGAGAAGAGAAGGGGAAAAGAACAGAAGGAGTGTTGAAGGAAATAATGGCTGAAAGTTTCCCAACCCTATTGAGAGAGATGGATGTGCAGAACCAGGAACCACAGTGCAGCCCAAACAGTATAAATCGCAACAGGCCAACTCCAAGACATATACTTGTCAAAATGTCCAATGCTCAAGACAAACAGAAAATACTCAAGGCAGCAAGAGAAAAGAGAACCATCAAATACAAGGGAAGCACAATAAGATTAAGTGCTGATTTCTCATCTGAAACCATGAAAGCAAGAAGAAAGTGGTATGACATAGTCAAAGTACTAAAAGAAAAAACTTCCAGCCACGAATTCTCTATCCAGCAAAACTGGCATTCAAAAATGATGGAGAGTTCACAATATTCACAGAAAAACAGATATTAAGAGAGTATCTCAATAAGAACCCAGCACTTTAAGAAATACTAAAGGGAGTTCTACAAGTTGAAAGGAATAATCAAGGGAGAGAGAGTTGGAGGAAAGTTTAAAAACAACTAAAAAGACAAAAACAGAAAGAAAACAACATATGACATACATTAACCCAAAGAAAATATGGCTGAAGTAAGCAATTCATTGTGAGTAATAACAGTGAATGTTAATGGATTCAATTCAACACTCAAGAGACACAGATTGGCAGAATGGATAAGGAAATATGATCCATCTATATACTGTCTACAAGAAACCCACCATCGACCCAGGGATTCAAGGAGGCTGAAAGTGAATGGCTAGAAAACAATTTTACAAGGTAACACGAGCCAAAAAAGGGCAGAAGTAGCTATTCTAATATCGGACAAAATAGACTTTATACGCAAAACTATTGTAAGACACAAAGAAGAACACTATATATTAGTAAAAGGTGTAATCTCTCAAGAAGAGAGAACAATCATAAACATTTACACACCTAAAATCGGGATGCCTCAAAAGACGTGAGGCAAACTCTGGAAAAACTAAGTGGAGAAAAAGAATTCATCTACAATTATAGTGGGAGACTTTAATACACCATTATCATCATAAGACAGAACATTCAGACAGAGAATCAATAAAGAAACAAAGACTCTCAACAATACATAAGAGGACCTGGACTTAATATACATATACAGAACAGTACACCCAAATACAGCAGGATTTACATTCTTCTCGAGTGCACATGGATCATACTTCAAGATAGACCACATGCTAGGACCCAGAACAAGTCTTAATGAATTCAGAAATATTGAGATTATACAAAGTAATTTCTCTGATTATAGTAGAATGAAATTGGAAATCACTAAGGGCCAGAGAAACAGGTTAGGTACAAGGATATGGAAGTTAAACAACACAATCTTAGACAAAAAGTGGGTCAAGGAGGAAATCTCAGAAGAAATCAGTAACTACCTTGAAACTAATGAAAATGACAACACAACATATGAAAACCTATAGGATGGAGCCAAAGCTGTCCTGAGACGGAAGTTCATAGCCATAAATACATGTATTAAAAAAGAAGAAAGAGCTAAAATTGAAGACATAACTGTACACCAGGAGGAATTGGAAAAACAACAACAAACTAAACCTAAAGGAAGTAGAAAGAAGGAAATAACAAAGATAAGAGCAGAACTAAATGAAATAGAGAATAAGAAAGCACTAGAAAAAATAAACAAAACCAAAAAGTAGTTCTTCGAGAATATCAGTAAAATTGACAAACCCTTAGCCAGACTAACAAAGAAAAAGAGAGAACAGATGCAAATACACAAAATAAGGAATGAGCAAACGGATATCACTACTGACCCCACAGAAATAAAGAGTATCATAAGAGGATACTTTGAAAAATAATATGCTAATAAGAAAAATAATTTAGAGGAAATAGACAAGTTTCTAGAAATGCACAAATAGCCTACATTGATGAAAGAAGAATTATGAACTCAACAGTCCAATTACAAGTAAAGAGATAGACTCAGTCTTCAAAAATCTCCCAACTAAGAAGAGCCCAGGAGCAGATGGCTTCACAGCTGAATTCTACCAAACATTCGGTAAAGAGCTAACACCAATTCTGCTTAATCTCTTCCAAAAAACAGAAGTAGAAGGAACATTGCCTAACTCATTCTACGATGCCATCATTACCCTAATACCAAAACCAAACAAAGATACCACTAGAAAGGAAAATTACAGACCAATTTTGCTAATGAACCTAGATGCTAAAATCCTCACAAAATACTTGCTACTCTCATTCAACAACATATCAAAAGGATTATACACCACGACCAAGTAGGTTTCATCCCAGGTATGCAAGGATGGTTCAATATAAGAAAATCAATCAATGTAATACACCACATAAACAAACTGAAAGAAAAAATATCACATGATCATCTCTATAGATGCAGAAAAAGCATTCGACAAAATACAGCACTCTTTCATGATAAAAACACTACAAAAGATAGGAACAGAGGGAAACTTTCTGAATATTATAAAGGGTATATATGAAAAACCGAAAGCTAACATCATCTTCAATGGTGAAATCCTAAAAGCCTTCCCTCTGAGATTGGGAACAAGACAAGGATCCCCACTATCACCACTCCTATTTAACATTGTCTTAGAAGTACTTGCTTGTGCACTGAGGCAAGAAAAGGATATAAAATGCATCCAGATTGGAAAAGAAGTAGTACAAATTTCATTATTTACACATGTCATGATCCTAAACATAGAAATTCCAGAGAAATCTACAACAAAACTTCTAGAACTTATAAAGGAGTTGAGTAATGTTGCAAGCTATAAGATCAGTGCTCAAAAATCAGTAGCATTTCTGTACACCAATAATGAGCAATTGGAGGAGGAAATCAAGAAAAAAAATGCCATTTACAATAGTAACTACAAGAATCAAATACCTAGGAATAAATTTAACTGAAGATGTAAAGGACTTATATAAAGAAAACCACAAAACACTGTTAAAGGAAATTAAAGAAGACTTATATAAATGGAAGAATATTCCCTGTTCATGGATAAGAAGACCAAACATTATCAAGATGTCTATCCTACCCAATCTAATCTAAAGATTTAATGCAATCCCAATAAAAATCAACTCTATGTTTTTTTAAGGAACTGGAAAAACTAACCACAAAATATATTAGGAAAGGTAAGAGGCCCCGAATTGCCAAAGACATATTGAAAAAGAAAAATGAAGTTGGAGGTATCACATTACCTGACTTTAAAACATACTACAAGGCTACAGTGATCAAAACTGCATGGTATTGGTATAAGGTTGAGAGTTCTGATAAAGATCCTCGCATATAAAGTGAACCGATATTTGACAAGGCCACCAAGCCCACTCAGTTGAGAGAATGGCCTCTTTAACAACTGGGGCTGGGAGAACTGGATATCCATATCCAAAAGAATGAGAGAAGAATACCGTCTCACTCCTTATACAAAAATCAACTCAAGATGGATCAAAGATCTAAATATAATAGCCAAAACCATAAAGATCTTGGAAGATAATGTAGGGAAGCATCTGCAGGACCTTGTAATAGGAAATGGTTTCATGAAATTCACAGCCAACACACAAGCAGCAATAGAAAAAAAAAAGATAAAAGGGATCTCAAAATTAAAGACTTCTGCACCTCAAAGGACATTATTAAGAAAATAAAAAGACAGCCTACCCAATGAGAGAAAATATTTGGCAACCATATATCTGAAAAGAGCCTAATATCCTGCATATATAAAGAAATCCTACGCCTTGAAAATAAAAAGACAAACAACCCATTTAAAAAATGGGCAAGTGACCTGAAAAGACACTTCTCCAAGGAAGAAATACAAATGGCTAAAAAACACATGAAAAAATGCTTGACATCACTAGCTACTAGGGAAATGGAAATTTAAACTACAATAAGATACCATCTTACACCCATCAGAATGGCAGCTATTTAAAAAACAGCCTTCTATGAGTGTTGGAGAGGATGTGGAGGAATAGAAACCCTCATCCACTGCTGGTGGGATTGAGGAATGGTCCAGCCACTGTGTAGGACAGTTTGTCGGTTCCTCAGAAAACTAGCAAGAGATCTTCCGTATGATCCAGCGATTCCACTGCTGGGAGTATACTCAGAAGAACTGAAAGCAAAGACACAAACAGATGTATGCACACCAATGTTCATAGCAGCATTGTTCACCATTGCCAAAAGTTGGATTCAGCCCCGGTGCCCATGAACAAATGAATGGATAAGCAAAATGTGGTATATACATACCATGGAAAATTACTTAGCTTTAAGAAGGAATAAAGTGCTAACACACAGAATAACCTGGATGAATCTTGAAGACCATATGTTGAGTGAAGCAAGCCAGGCATTGAAGGATGAACTGTACATGAATTCACTGATTTGAATTGAGGAAAGTGAGCAGTCTCTGAGAACCATTGTCTGAAAAATAGGTTAACAAGGGAGAGAAAGAGAAGAGTAGGTTGTGAGCCATCAGCCATATGGACATAGTCTATGGTAAAGTGATAAAGTAGTTGCATATTGAAGGATAGGACAGATGAGTAGTGAAATTACTGGGTTTGGTGGTGTAGGGTTGACAGGTGGGTTGATTAGGAAGGGCAGGTTAGAATACCAAGGGCATGTAACTATGAATCTTGTCATTCCATGAGTCAAGACAGGGGCATGTCATATGCCCCAGGGGGATGGGGAGGAAGGAACAGAAAAGATCAAATCGGTTATTTAGCCTTATGAGCCCTTGCTCTTGTAATTGAAACTTAGCTTACTGTTATGGGGTGCCTAAGGTTTGCCACCTGAGAACCTCCTTGTTGCTCAAATGTGGCCTCTCTCTAAGCCAAACTCAGTATATAAATGTATTACCTTCCCCCAACGTGGGACATGACTCCCGGGGATAAGCCTCCCTGGCAACTAGGGATTAATACCAAGTGCCAACTGGCAATATGACTGGAAAAATACTTTGAATAAAAGGGGTAAAAGGTAAAGACAAATGAGTTCATGTGGCTAAGAGACTTCAAAGAGTATTGGGAGGTCACCCCAGAGGTAACGCTTACGCACACCTCAGTAGGATCTCAAAGATCACCAAAGTGGATATCACCCCACACAGACGGGATCCTGAGGGCTCTGGAGACACCCAGGTCCTATATAAGGGGGGACAGCTCCAGAGATTGATGCCTAATCAGTGGGCTCTACTTTGGAATCTGTGGTACTGACAGTGACAGAGATGGACTCTAATAAGTCCTCCCTGCACATGGTTCATCAGTCCCTTCTATTCAAACCTATATGTGTTTCTGGAGTTTGTAGGTATATTTCCAGCGACTGGAGCCTCTGGCTTACCTGTATGCCAGCTGTACCTGAATCTCGGTGGAGCTGCAACTCCTACTCTAGAGCTCAATGGGCTCAACCAAGTCACCTGGCGAGGAGACAATGATGGACAATGGCCATCCCAGGGAGTGGAGAGAGCCTGCAGCTGCAGGCAGGATAATGCCATCCACCATATCCATGGGGTGTAGGCACACTCTCACTTGGAGGTGGAGTGGACATCACCATCCCAGTGCCCTCAGGATTGGGGGAGGAGCTATGGACTAGAGTAGACTTAATGGTATTCTGTGTAGAAATATTGTGTTTCAAGCAATGGAAGAAATTATAACAGTGAGGTAGAGCTAGGGGCCACTTGATGCTTATGGGGCAGGGAGGGGAAGGGCAGTTGTAATACAGGGTCTTTTTCAGGACTTGGGGTTGTCCTGAGTGACATTGCAACAATGGATATAGGCCATTTTACATCAGCATATACCATGCAGAACTGTGTGGGAGAGAGTGTGCACTACGATGTGAACTGTGGTCTATGCTTAGTGGCAAAGCCTCAGGATGTGTATATCCATTGCAGGTGATGCACCACACTAATGAAAGATGTTTATGTGGGATGTTGTGGGAGGTGTGGGAGGAGGGGAACTTGGGAATCCCTGTAATTTTTGTGTAACATTTATGTAATCTAAGCACCTTTTAAAATATTTATATATAAAAAATAACATTTGTGTAAGCAAATGCACATATATGCATATATATTTATATATCATTTTACAAATATTGGTTTGTATTGTGAAAAATTTGATTTTTACCCACAATAAATAAAATAAGAAATAAATAAATGAACATATATGAACAGATGTATAAGTCTCTTAAGTAAACTCTTAAATATATGAACAATGTCTTCAGTAGTTGTAGGTTTTTCATGTTGAGTTTCTGTAAAGAGAAATTCCCATATTTCTGGTGTGTTCCTCAAGTCCAAACTCTGTGTCATTGAAGGAGCAATTGACCATGGAGGAAATCACTTGTATGTCCAGGTGGTGAAGGTAGAGGAAGTCCAGCCCATGGAGGGGGCTCCCTTGACTCATGGGCTTCAAAAACTCTCAGATGGAATTGGAGAGATTCATACCAGCCTGTTGGCTCTAGAGGGCTGAGTGCAGCAGTAGTTCAGTGTTTCTTAAAGATCAACCCAGGCCCACTATTGGAGGAGGGACCATCAGAGAGTGGAAAGGTTTCCAAACACACTGAATTTGGAAAAGTGCCTGGTGCTTTACTAGTTTACAGGGCCAATTCTTGGGACTCCAGTGCTTTTAGCATCTTCTTCATCTCATCTTCTTGTTTGGAACATCTGGATCTCTCTTCCTTTAGTTTTAGAACAACTAAAGTTAATTCCTCAATCAACATTGCTGTCATTCCCTTA
>JAQZBX010102184.1:0-11181 GCA_029593785.1 Cabassous unicinctus | reverse complement strand
GTTTTCACTATTAAGTTTAGGTGTAAGTTATGTTTAGTTTTATAAATAATTTTATCAAGTTGAAGAAGTTGAATTCTATGCCTAACTCAAGGGCTTTTTACAAAAATCATGAATAGATGTTGGATGTTACCAAATGCTTTTTGTGTCAACTGATGTGATTTTTTTCTTTTTTTCTTTAGTCTGTAAACAAGGGAGATTATACTGATGGATTTTCAAATATTGAACGAGCATTTCATATCTGAATAAATCCCTCTTGATTATAGTCTATAATTCATTTTCTACATTATTGGTTTCAATTTGTTAATATTTTGTAAAGGATCTTTAGGTCTAAGTAGAACAGAAATATTGCTGGATAATATTATTTTTCCCGTTCACTCCTTTTTTGTAGTCTTTCTCTAGTTTTAGTAATACTAAAATGAGATGGGACCTGAAGTGTTCCATCCTTTTCTTATGTATTTTTCTCTTAACACAGGTTTTAGCTGTATTTCACAAATTCTGATATGGCATATTTTCATTTTAATTCAGTTTTATGTATTTTAGTTAAACACGTTCACAGATGAAGGAAAACTAAGTGAATTTGTCTCCAGCAGATCTATCCTTAAAGAATGACCGCAGGAAACTCTAATTAGAAATTAAGTGATAGAATAAGACTGGAAACATCACAAAATATGAGCGGAATGAATTATTAATTTTGACAGATGGAGTGTTAGAATTGTATTTTTTTATTTCCAACTCTGAATAATTTTGTTTATTCTAAGTTATTGATTACTAGTTTGAGTTCTTCATAGTTAAGGAATATATTCTGCATAATGTCAATTATTAAAATGTTGTTTAGATTTGTTTTCTGACCCAGGATATGTCCTGTCTGGAGAATATTCCAGTAGCTATTGAAAAGAATATATACTCTGGTATTGTCAAGTGGAGTGCTCTATAAATGAAGGTTAGGTCCTGTAGATGGGTGGTATTTTTCAGTTAAATATTTTTGCTAATTTAATATTTAGTATTTCTATCATTTGCTCAGAGGTGGATGTTGAGATTCTCAATTTTAACCATACATTCTTCAATTCTTCTTTTAGCTTGATCAGTTTTTGTTTCATGTATTTTAAAACCCTGTTGTTTGGTGCATATACATGTAGGATCACTGTGTATTCTTGTTTGGCTCAACCTTTCTCCCAGTAATTTTTTCCCCCTGATATCTACTTAAATATGATATTAACATAATCAATTTATTAATTGATTTTAGCACGGTGGATCTTTTTGCATACTTTTACTTTCAATGTAACTATGTTATGTTTGAAGTGAGTTTCTAATAGTACGTAGTTTGTATGTGCATTTGTATCCATGCTGCCAATTTCCATTTTGTAATTGGTGTATATTCTTGAAATATTTACATTTAAAGTAATTATTGGTATGTTAGCACCAACACCCACTTTTTTGTTGTTTTTCCATGTTTTTCTTCTCTTTCTAATTTTTCAAAATTTCTGTAGGTTATTTGAATATTTTTTAAGGATTCCATTTTGTTTTATTCCTACTATTTGTGAGTACATCACACTGTATAGACTTCTTTTAACAATTGATGATGTTACAAGTTTTTATTCAACCATCAAATATGTCTTAAAAACTCAGAAGGAGGATAGTCCATTATAATTATGTCTGTTTTTACCCAATTTATTCTTCTTCTTTTTCTGTGACATTTCTAGCATAATTCTGTTACCATTTCATTTCTAATTAGAGTTTCATCTTAGTTTTCCTTCATCTGTAAATGTGTTTATTTATCCTCAATTCTGAAGGATAGTTTTGCCAGATACAGTATTTTTGGTTGACAGATATTTTCTTTCAGTACTTGAAAAATATTTTACTGCTTCCTTCTTATATCTGTTCTTTTAGACAAGAATTAAACTGTCATTTGAATTAGTGTTCCCCCATTGGTAATATGCTTTTGTTTCACTGTTTTTGAGATTTTTTTCTTTTTAGTTTTATACAAACTTAGTTATGTTGTAGTTTGTTGTGAATTTCTATGAATTGATCTCATTTGCAGTTATCTTTGTTTCTTGAATGTGTGGATTTATAACTTTAGCCACATTTTAGATGTGGTGGGCCATTAATTATTCAAATACATTTCTGCTCTTCTTTCTCTTCTTCTGGGAATCTGATAATATGATCCACTGAGAGTGGATCTTACCACTGAGCCACACTAATCCCTTGAATGACTTCCACTTTGTCAGAAGTTGTCAGTCCCCCTTCTTCAATCTAAATTTTTTTTTAGTTTTTAGTTTTATTTAGTTTATTAGAAAACTTGTAGGTACACTGAACAATCACGCATAAATTACAGGATTCTTACACACTCCTTTATTATTAAAACTTTCCATGGTGTGGCCCATTTTTTATAATTGATGAAAGCACATTTTTATAAATGTACTGTTAACTATATTCCATGTTTTAATTTAGGATTCACTGCTTTTCTAGTGTAGTTTCATGGATATTTAAAGAAATTTTATTCTGTTACCAGAATGCAACCTAACATTTCCCCTTTTATCCTCATTCAGATATATGTCATTGCTGTTAGTTACATTCAAAATGTTGTGCTTTCATCACCATCATCAATTATTAAAATATTTCTATCATTCCAAATAGGGACTATCTGCATTTTAATGCTTAATTCCCTATTCCCTAGGACCAGCCTGTGCCTTGATAATATATATTCTAGATTCTGACTCTTTGAGTTTGCTTATTCTAATAATTTCAGACCAATGTGATCATACAATAATTGTCCTTTTGTATCTGGCTTATTTCATGCAAAATGTTATCTTCAAGGCTCATAAGGCTGTTGCATATATCTGAACTTCTTTTCTTTTTACAACTGAATAGTATTCCATTGAAGGTGTATACCACATGTTGGTTATCCATGCATCGGTTGATGGATTCTAGGGTTCCTTCGATTATTTGAAAATTGTGTATAATGCTGCTTTGATCATTGGTGTACAAACATCCGATCAAGGCCCTGCTTTCAATTCATTTGGTTATAAACCTAGTACTGGGATTTCCGGGTCATATAGTCATGCTATATTTAACTTTCTTTGCAAACACCAAACTGATTTTCACTGTGGCTGCAGCATTTTACATTCACACAAGCAATGAATGAGTGCTACTATTTCTCTGCATCTCCTCCAACACTGATAATATTCTATTGTTTTGTGAATAATAGCCATTCTAGTGGGAGTGAAATTTTATATCATTGTGATTTTGATTTGCATTTCCCTGATGGCAAATGATTGTAAGCATCTCTTCATGTGCTATTGGGCCATTTGTATATATTCTTGGGAGAGATGTCTATTCAAGTTTGGGAACATTTTTAATTAGGTTGTTTTTTCATGTTAAGTTGAAAGATTTATTTACATATTCTAGATACCAAACTTTTTATTAGATACATGGTTTCCAAATATTTTCTCAGGTTGTAGAGGTTTTCATTTCACTTTCATGATAAAGTAATTTGAGATGCAAAAGTTTTTAATTAAATGAGGTCATTTATCTTTTTTGTTGTTGTTGTTGTTGTTGCTTGTGCTTTGGGTGTAAAGTCTAAGAAACAATCGCCTACCACCTGAATATATTTCCTTACATTTTCTTCTAGGAATTTGATAATTCTGGCTCTAATATTTATGTCTATGACCCATTTTCAGTTGACCTTTTGTATACAGTGTGAGGTAGAGGTCTTCCTTCATTCTTCTGCATATAGAGAGTCAGTTTTTCTAGCACTGTTTCTTAAAGAGAATATTGTTTCGCAATTGAATCGTCCTTCCTTTTATTTTGGTCTTCCCTGATTTATTTTAAAAATGATTTAAAGATTTCTGTGAACAAGACTTTTCCATTCTTGGTTAGATTTATTCCCAGATATTTGATTCTTTTAGTTCCTTTTATAAATGATTTTTTTCTTAATATCTTCTTCCAAATGTTCATCGCTTGTGTATAAAACACTACTGATTTGGGGTGTTGATCTTGTATCCACCACTTTGCTGATTTCATTTATTAGCACTGGATGCTTTGTTTTGGATGCTTTTAGGGTTTTTTGTATATAAGATTATGTCTTCTACAAATAAGGAAATTTTACTTCTTCCTTTTCAATTTAAACAACTTTTTTTTTTATTTGTCAAGACTAATTGCTCTAGAAATAAATTCTAGTAAAATTTTGAATAACAGTGGTGACAGTGGACATCTTGTCTTGCTCCTGATTTTAGAGAGAAAGCATTCTGTTTTGGACCATTAAGTAGGATGTTAACTGTGGGTTTTTCATAGATGTCCTATATCATGTTGAGGAAGTTTCCTTCAGTTACTAGATTTATAAAAGCTTTGATCAAGAAGGGATGGTGGGGGAAGCGGGTGTGGCTCAATCAATAGAGCTCCCGTTTACCATATGGGAGGCCCCAGGTTCACTTCCCAGGGCCTCCTTGTGAGGGCAGGCCGGCCGGCCCGCCCGCCCGCGTGGCGGGCTGATGCAGCAAGACCTCATAGCAGGAAGCGGGTGTGGCTCAATTGATAGAGCCCCCGTTTACCATGTGGGAGGCCCCGGGTTTGCTTCCCAGGGCCTCCTTGTGAGAGCAGGCCGGCCTGCACGGCGTGGTGGGCTGATGTAGCAGGACCTCACAGCAAGGGGGAGAAAAGCAGACACCGAAGAAACACACAGAGAATGGAGAGAGTAAAACACAAGCAGCAATGGGGGATAAATAAGTAAATAAATAAATCTTCAACAAAAAAAAAAGAAGGGATGGTGGACGTTTTCAAACTCCTTTTCTGCATCAGTTGATATGATCATATGTTTTTTATCCCTCATTCTGTTAATGTGATATATAATATTAATTGATTTTTTCTGTAATTGATGCAGATTTCCTTATGGTATAATTCAGTAAATTTTAAAGAAAATATATTTTGCACATTTGGTGTATAGTGCCCTATGAAAGCAAATTTGGGCAAGTTGTTAAATTACATGCTCAAGGCTTATATAATTATTTATTTTTACCTTGTTCTGTCAGTTGTAGTGAGCTTTATCTTAAAATGTTTAATTTTGATGCAATTTTTAATTTCCACATTTTGTTTTAATGTTGGCCTCTATTATTGCTATGCTATGTAATTATGTGTGTACAATGTTTTACCACATCATTTTAATAAATATTTCAAAATAAGCTCTCTAAATTCTAAAGGAAATGATGACTATTTGACTCATGGCATTGGACTCCAAACTGGATTGTACATTATATTAGTTTTTCCACATTACTAGGTACACAATACATTTTTGTGTGTTTTTTTCTGGTCTTTTCCCTATTTTTATTATTAGGGAAGTTGTAAGTTTAAAGGAAAACCATGGAAAAGATACAGAGTTTTCATATATCCTCCTATTATCAAAACTGCATTACTGTGTGTGTAAGTCAGGATTCTCTCAGGAAACAGAATCAACAGGAGATATCTGTCAATAATATGAGATTTTAAAAGAGTCTATCATGTGACCCATGGGGATGCACAAGTCCAGGTTACGCAGGCAAGCAGCAAACCAGGGCCTCCGATGAAAGTCCAATTAAAGGTCCTTTATGAGTTTTTGGGAGAAGCTGGCTGTCCAACGATGAGCTGGGAAATTCTCTCTGAATGTTGAAATCACTTCCACTTTTAAGGCATTCAGCTGATTGAATAAAAGCACCACCCATTGCTGATGCAATCTCCCTGATTGATGCAGATGTAATCAGCCATCCATGCAGTAAACTCACTGGTGATCAAAGTCCATAAATGCTCTTGTATTGCAATTAGCCCAGTGCTTGCTGGACCAAACACTTGGGCACATTTACCTGGCCAAATTGACACATTAGCCTAACCATCACACTGTGATACATTGTTACAATTAGCATAAAGATATTATTACAATGTAGTATTAACTATAGTGCATCATCTGCATTAAAGTTCATTGCATTCTATAGTCTTATGATGGTTTTTTAAAAAATTATTCTAATAATATATATAAAACTTATATTTCCCCTTTTTACAGAAATGTATTTCCATAATTACAAAGATAGATAATATATAAATGCCCATTCATATGTGATGGAACATACTCAGTATGACTTTAAGGCAAATGGTATATAAAAAGGAAGTGTGAAGACAAGATCACAGAAGGACGCATTACCAATTTAAATGAGTGACAATTGTGGCCCCAATTTACAAAACCAAAAACTGTAATATTTTAGTGATTATCTGTGAAAAATAAACATGTTTTGTTCCCATTTCAATATGCTGAACAATTTATTATCCATTAAAGAGTTCTGCTCATACATCAAAGGTTATTGTATGGATTATAGGGCCTAGAATATTAGAAGCATATAAAAACATTTAATATAAATACATAATTTAATCATTTAATCATCACACCATATTGATAGGTAGATTGAGAAGTAATATAAAGTGGAAATAGAAAAAATTTACCTAACTTTTATCTTCTGGTATGGAAAACTTAAAACCTGTGAACAAATAGTTTTAATCCTAAAATTTTTACATGTACCATTAATTTACAATTTTGTAAATATATATATTTTTTACTTTGAGCAAAAGTAATGCTTATTTAAAATTTTTCTTCCACATAATGAAATACAGGTGTCTTCAATCTCAAGTACCAACCACACTTTCATCAGATGCTTATATGTTATTCAGAACAAAATCTTTAAATTTATTTTATGATTAGATTTCAGAGGCCATTATATATATATTTATTTATTTCAGGAATATTTTAACTTAAATGGTGAGTGAATGATTTTCTGTCTCTTCTAAGGGCACAAAAAGATAAAGTAAATTGATGCATAGTTTATATTTTCTAGGACTCTATAAGTTTAAAGGAGAACAAAGAGAAACAGCACTACTTGTTGAATGATATGTACATAGCACTGATAGAACAGTTATCAGAGAATATACATTTTTGAAGGAAAAATCTCAAATTAAATTATATTTGTTACTATGCTGACACATAATATAATCACTGTCCCTGAAAATTCAAGTCATGGCTCTTCAAACTGGAAATAGACAAAAATTTGAACTTTGAAGCATTTTCAACTTACCTCATTGAAGTGGGGGTGTCTTGAAATTATTATCCTATCATTTCCCTCAATAAATCTTTCTGCTCATAATTCTCCTTACAGACTCCTTTATCTGCTTGTTTCTAAGACTATAGATTATAGGGTTCAAGAAAGGAGGGACAGCAGAATATATCACAGCATTGATCATGTCCTGAATTGTGGGTGAACTGGAGCTTGGCTTCACATACACAGCAGCACCTGAGCTGAGAAAGACGGTCACCACAAGGATGTGAGGGACACAGGTGGAAAAGGCCTTTCCTTGCTCTTCCTTGGTTGTAAACTTGAGAACAGTAGAAAATATTTGGATATAAGAAATGGTGATGCAAGCAAAGCAGCCACCAGCAACCAGCACTGCAGAGACAAGAATTAAAATTTCATTGCTTAAGGTGTCAGAGCAGGAGAGTTTTAGTAGAGAAGTGGCATCACAGAAGAACTGATGGATCACATTGGACTGACAGAAGGGCAACCGGAATGTGTTTCCAGTGTGGATTCCGGAGTAGGCCAGACCACTGAGTACAGAGGCCAGAGTCATCTGGACACAGACCCAATGGTTCATGATCACAGGGTAGTGGAGGGGCTGACAGATGGCCACATAGCGGTCAAGGGACATGATGGTGAGCAACAACAGTTCTACTGTAGCAAAGAAAATCCTTCTTTAATATCCCTTCCTCGTACCTTACTTTCAGGTGAGTGTTAGCAGTAAAATGTAATCTTAAGGAACTTTTACCAATGTTAGCATAAATTTCTATCACTTTAATAGCTGGAAAATAAGTACATTGGAATTCAAAGATTTGTCTGGAGGATTTATTGAATTAATATGCCTAACTTCTATACATCAGACTCTTCAAAACTATTATCTAAATGTTAGCATTTATCATTAGTTCATGACCAAACAGAATTTATTAAATAATCGAAGGTTACTAATATATCAGATCTCCTTTTAATTTATATATAGTTGTAATCCCTTATGTGCCCTCTGGGTGGAAAAATTATTTTTTCTCTTCTTTCACCATTATCTCTTACGCTACTCATTTCATTTGGAAAATCGCCTTTGAGAATTCCTCTCTCTGCAATCACTGGCTATATATATCTCTTCCTAGCAATTAACACATACTGTTTTTTTAAAATTTTTACATTTGATTCAACTCTCTCTCACTTTCTCTCTCTCTCACTTTCTTTAAAATATTTTATTTAGTCCCTTATGGCTTAATTGTGATCCTTCCTTAGTCTAGATACCATTCTCAACCAAAAGAATAATATTAGCATGAGATTTTATTTATTTTAAATGTCCTATGTACTTTTTACTTAATCATATACTATAATTCTAGTTGTAAATTCAAATTGAGAAGTAATACACACAAATTTACAAAGAGGAAATAAAACCTGGGCCACTGGAAGATAAAGGAAGCATAACAGGTAATTACCTTGTAAGTAGCAAAGCATGCCTTCAAAGCCGCATTTCTGCTCAGATGGCTCAGTGCCTCATGGTGTGTTACATCCTCCTGTACCCCTCATCCTTCTGTCTTCACTGGTCCCCACACACCAGTCATGCCTTTTGCTCAGGCTGACATTCATTGTTATGGTTACATCCCAGCTGTGAGGTACTGCAAGAGTCTCTATCCAGGCACTGTGATCCAGAACTTCTGCTCTCCCAAAGTTGCCCTCTATTTTACAGTCACACATTTCATTAAAGATACATAGAGAAATAAGGTATCATTTCTCAGTAGTCAGTTCCGAATTATATCCTTGTACCTTCCATCATCCTTATTGTGGGATTCTACTATGTCACCTTCTCCTCTTCCCTATTTTCCTTCTTCTTCCTCTTCTTCTCTCTGTCATCCATTCTTTTGAAACTTCACTCATGTTTCCCTTTTACTTCTTACACTGATTACCCTCAGTATCTGACATAATTCTGATAAGAAACTAAGATCTAACTCATATATAATACAAAAATAAACTCCCTTAATGACCTTAGTTATCAAGACTAATTTTATGACATCTGCTAATGCTTCATTTACAATATTTTTTATAAAAGGACTTATGAATCTTTAAATAGGTGGAACTTGGGAACATGTCTTATAACATTTTGTTATAACATACTTAAGAGCATCTTAGATTTAATTCATGGAATAATCGAATATCCCAGAAAAAGTTCTCAAAAAATATCTCCAATAACAAAAATTTCATTAATGCAAGATCTGCAAAAAATTCAATTAGAATATCTATAGAAACAATAAAACAATTCTTAAAACATATTCTTTGGGGACAGTTATTGGAGGATATGTAATTCTGCTAGACATTTTGTTTCTAGTTGTACTCTGTATTTCTAACTATAAATATTTCTTACTATTATTATATATTTGAATATTTTAAGGCCCCAAATTTACCAATGAATGATACCTTAGTAAAAATGTGATCAATTGATTGATTCATAAATTAATTAATTTCACTACAATAAATCTTGATGATTCTAGAACATAGGAATAATGGTTATAATAGCTTTCCTTGAACTCATGATAAGTATGTATTATTTGTAGGAGTCAGTATTTATTGTTTAATTACTTCAAGCAACTAAGATAAAATATGTTGAGTTTTCTGATATGTGTACATAATACTATGTTTTCCCATAAACCTGAACACATAAGAATTTCAATTATCTGTGACATAAATAGATTGTGTTCTGTACATTTGCAAAGTATATGGATTGTACGTGATGGAGGAGTTAATGGCTGATTCTCTCACAACTAATTCCTTGGTGATATTCTTTTTCATAACTGTTAATGTATGCTTCAATTGATTAAAAATAGATAGCTAAATACAAATAATTAGCTCACCTGAGCTATGGCCTTTCATTCTGTAGGTTATGATCTTAAAAATAATTGCTTAATACAAAGTCTAACAAGAGTAATAATTCCAAGCAAATGAAAAAGGAAAAGAAAAACCTATCACTTTTCATTTACTATTACTTTTTGTATTGTTCCAAGTAAAATGAGAATATAAATCAGTATAAAAGTATTGAAAGATTTTTTTTGGAAAATTGAGAACATTTCCTTATCTCTGGTATGGAATGGAATATTTTAATACAATAAATTTAAAAAAAGACATTGGCCTCATTGTGTGAATACCTTATTTATCTATATTTTCTACTTTAATTCTATCAGCAGTTTCTCAACAAGTATGAGAACAGGTGAAGGAAAGATGTATGGGTGATTCATGGATTGAGGTAAAGGAGCAGGGAAAATGAAATTAATTAGAAAAATACTTACAAGACAATTTTGTCTTCTTATGTCAGATAAGCAAGTCAGGATTTCTAGAAATGTCCAATCTCTTTCAAGTACAGGCAAGCACAAGTGGGCAGATTTATGTGAAATACTGATGTTCAGGAAGAAATAATCCTGTTTCATTAATAAGTACCTCTATATTCAGTTCCAGATGGCCTAAGGGAAAATCCATGTGAGCACTGTCCTTGGCAGCTATAATAGACAATGCCCAGAAGTAATTTATAAATATAATTGACTCTAGATAATGAAAGAAGAGGACATAAATAGAATCTGTGCATGAGCACAAATTTTGTATATTAAGCAATATTAGTATATTGGAATCTATAAAATAACATGGTGAATATTACTGACACAATAATTAAAACAGAAATAAAGCTGCAATTCTTCCAATATTATGATAATTCTCGTGACTTCATGTTATCTCTATAAATGGTGTCAATCAATGAACAGAAATTCACAATTCTAATTAAGTACAATTCCATTTGTGTTTACCATATAAGTAGTGCTTTTATAATCATGAGTCATAAATTTTTGCTTATTGCAAAACAGGAAAACCGTCATTTATACAGCTTTCTAGAAGACATATTTTTGGTTTATATTTGTTTGTTTGTTATATTACCTTTCTCAATAAGCAAAAATAATTTCTTGTCCTCCACCTCATAATAATGGTTAAGAATTTGAGAAGTTTGGAAAAGTTTTTTTTCAAAACAGGTATCAAATTCTTCCAGTCACTTTTATCTAAAGGACCATTCTTTTCTCCTTTGAATTGACTTGTTGTATTGTTGTAAATAGAGCTA
>JAQZBX010102183.1:0-11186 GCA_029593785.1 Cabassous unicinctus | reverse complement strand
AATGGTGAATAGGATATAAAATCTTTCTCCCTGGTTAGTGCAATAAATACAAGTACATACAAGTACATTTATAAATATTAGGCCCTCAGCCAGCTGGACACACATTTCTCCAAATCTAAGCTCCACTTGTTCCTCCTCACCCCCCTCCCCCCACTACATCATCCCCCAACCCTGCATTTCTGGAGGTGCAATTGTCCTGTGGTCTGATCCTTTTCCATCTAGGGTACTATTGCCTACGTCCCACAGCAGTCCTGGATCCAGAATGGCACCATCATGGACAACGTCCTTTTTGGATCAGAGTTGGATGAAAAAAGGTACCAGCAAGTTCTGGAGGCCTGTGCTCTCCTCCCAGACTTGGAAATACTGCCTGGAAGAGACCTGGCTGAGATTGGAGAGAAGGTATTTGGGATACCAAGGGACCTTGAATGGTGAATAAATATTGAAGAAAAAGTGAGGATAGTGGAGAAGCATATGGGAGTAAACTAGTTGATCAATTATGATAGTCATATTTGAAACAAATACCAGAAAACATGCGTTTGCACTAACTGGCTACAATATTTTGTACAAATCACTCAGAAATTTTAAACTTTGTACCTGGAAGTGAATATAGAAATAATGCCCTCTAAATTAAAGGTGTTGAGGCTAGAGACCAGAGAGGGTAAGTTACCTGTGCCTGGCCCAAGCTTGACCTCACAGGTAGAGAGAGGGGCAGCAGTGGGTTCTAGTAATTCAGTGGGTTCTGTGGAATTTGGACTTGTGCATTCCCGTGGTCACATGAGAGAATTTTATAAAATCTCATGCTATTTACAGATATCTCCTGTCTGTTCTGTTTCCCTAGAGAACCCTGCCTGATACACCCCCTTTTATTGACCTTTGTAGAGTTGGGACTAGGCAGTAGTGCTTAACGGAAATGATCTTCTTCTCCAGGGTATAAATCTCAGTGGGGGTCAGAAGCAGCGGATCAGCCTGGCCAGAGCTATCTATCAAAATTCAGACATCTATATTCTGGATGACCCCCTATCAGCCGTGGATGCTCACGTAGGAAAACATATTTTCAATAAGGTCCTGGGCCCCAATGGCCTATTGAAAGGCAAGGTACGAAATCATTTCAAGTGAAGAAGACATGGGTGGGGAGGGGAGACGCATCTCCTAGGACTGCTGTCGCCCTGAGCGGATTTCCTTATTTACCTGCACCTGGGCTCCTGAAGAGATGGTGTCGGGCTGACCTCCCAGGCGGCCACCTGGGTCATGAAGGTGCCCATCCTGAGGCCACAGCCTATGCCAGAACTAGCAAGCCTTAATCTAAGGCTCCTACACGGAGCCTCTTAGGATGATTGATGTTGTTTGGGATCCAACAACTCACCTTGCTGATGGGCACAGATCATCCTGCAGGTTGAGCTATGCTCTAAGAAAGCAATTTCCCCAGGACAGGAGAACACAGCGCCTGGACAGGATTGCTCAACCTGAACTTAGAAATAATACCTGACACTTACTGAGTGTTCACTGTGTCCCTGGTCTGTGCTAAGCATTTTGCATACATTGTCTCATTTGAGTCCCAAAATGCCCCTGTGTGATAGTACCAACCAAGTGCCAAAGCAAGTCACTAGGGCTAGTCATAGGTGGACACTAGGCTTTCCTTACCTTAGGCAAGTTAGCCCATTTGTCCTAATACGATGGGCTAGATCAGAGAAGGGGCTGACCGAGCCTCTCTAGGGTTTGAACATGCTCTTCACCAGAAGCAAGAGTGGGGCTGTTAATAGCAGCATCTTCCTCCACCTTGAATAGTGAGATTCTAATTGTATTTTGCATGTTCCCTTCAAGACGTATTGAATGCCTCAGTCAGAGGATGGCAGGGCTGATGAGATCTGGGCTGCTGTTCCACTGAGACCCTTTGTCTTTCTCTTGGATCAGTAGGTCAATAGGAACTCACTCACCCACCTACTCCTGGTCCTGGCTTTTCTCCTTAAAGCAGGGGTTCTTAACCTTTTTTGTTCCAGGGACCCCTTTGCAAATCAGGTAAAAACCACAGACCCCTTACTAAGTCCATACTACACTGTGTATTATTTAATAAATACATCACACCTGCACCAACATGTCCCCACAAAAATAATGTTTCTTTGAATTTCACTTCAAGCTCACAGACTGCTTGTTAAGAACCCCTGCCTTAAAGCTTTCTCGACTCCATTCATTCATGAGCTGAATACCTACCCTCTGCTTGGTTCTTTGTGAAGACTGGGCATACACAGATAAAAAGATCTGGTCCCTGCTCTCAAGTAAATTCAATCTAATGGAAAGACAGGCAGAAAAGCAAATGGTGATGTTAAATAATTGGTTTAATGCAAGTCTATACAAACTACTGTGGAGACATTGGAGGAATACTCGAGTCTTGCCTGGGGCATCAGGAAAGGCTCCCAGAAAAGTTGGCTTTGAGCTGAGACGTGAAGGATGAGCATCTCCTGGGTATTCCAGATAAGTGATACCTATACTCTGTGCAACTGTGAATTAGAGGGCAGAGGCCGTAGACTTAGGCTATCCCTTTAGTGGCCCATCTCAATTTTATATACCCAGTATCTGAGCCTCATTACTGACCCATGTGTGTTTGTCTTTCTTTGAATGGGCAAAGAAGTCTCAGCAGTCAGTGTGGTAAAAATACACAGGATTACAGGGGATACCAAGTCTCCCACACCAGGAAGGGCCTGGACGAAAGAGAAAGCTTCTCGCCCCACAATGTTTCTACCGTGCTGAAAGAATCTGGGCAGTTCTTGTTACTTCAGTTGGTTAGCTGGTTAGTGAAAGGGGCAGTTAGTAGTTAGCTGGTTAGTTTTGTATATAGCAGTTACATCGATAGGTCTTGATCTCAAGTGACATTCCTAAGCCCAACTTTTGGCTACGCAAGAACCTGGAAGAGAATGTGTGTGGTGCATCATTGTCACTAGGGAAACATGGCTGTCAGTATATCCCCAGTGGCAGGAGTCTCACCTTATACAAAGGGTTGAGTTCTTAGGAGGAGGCACTGGGACAGAAAGAGAAAGTTTAAAAAAAAAAAAAAAAGAAAGAAAGCCAAGTGGTCAGAGCCACAGTTTGAAGAAAGGGCCCAGAATGAATTGAGATATCTATTCTTCCCTTTTTGAAGTAAGCCAGGAAAGATGGTGGACACAGGGTATTCAACCCAACTTAATGTTACTTTTACAGACTCGACTCTTAGTTACACATAGCATTCACTTTCTTCCCCAAGTGGATGAGATTGTGGTTCTGGGGAATGGCACCATCTTGGAGAAGGGATCCTACAGTGCTCTGATGGCCAAGAAAGGAGTGTTTGCTAAGAATCTGAAGACATACATAAAACAGACGGATCCTGAAGGGGAGGCCACAGGTATGTAAGGAGGACTGGAACAGGCTAGAACTTGGGGCATGGGAAGGGGTAGGAATGGTGAACTGGCATCTACTTCCTGAACTGTTTAGTATCCAGTGAACTGGATTTGGAAGTGAATTACCCAGAGACCCAAGCTCAGCTCTTTCTATGTTTTGTATCTCTGAAAAGGAACACAGAAATAGAAACTCTATGACTCCGTTTAGCTGGTAGCTCATCCAGTTTATTTGGTCTCTGGCATGCAATCAAGGGACCCTCTTTAGAAGGAGGTTTACGGGGTGAGTAACCCGTGTAGAAAAAACACCAGTGGCATGACAGGAGCTCTTTTAAGGATGCCCTGCTTCTCTTGACTCAAGCCACCACCTCAGCTCACGTCCCCAAATCCATTAAAACCACTTCCTGACAGCTTCATAGGCCAGTATTAACAGTGTGCTGCTAAATTCTTGATACACTCTAACATTGGGATCATGATTAGTACTCCAAAAACCACTGAATATTCTCAACTGGAAAAATCCTGGTAGCTATCAAAGAATATCCCCTAATATCACTACTGTGGCATCCACTGACCAGCTCGTCAGCAATGGAGCCCTGTATACTGTGACCCTTCATAAGACCCTGCTGGCAGTAGTCCCATGAACCATTCTGGGTGCCAGCTTCAGGTTGTGGTCACCACAGAAGGTCAGGACTGAGAAGGCAAGATTTGGAGGGTGCAGGGGAATTGCAGAGGTCAATCAGACCAGGGAGTAGCTGCAGCACCTACAAGAGGGAACAAATTCAGGCTGTGAGTTCTGGACATTTGATGGTTTAAAACCACCCTGTGGAACACAGGAGTCTAAAAGAAAATCCTAAACCAGAAGTCTATAAGCATGGGAGGGAAAGAGAAGAAATAAAGAACAGGAAAGTGTGGGTACCAGGGATTGGAAGCCAGGCCAGAGGGTATCAGGCACTAGTAAAAAAGGAGTAGGTTAGCAATTAAGGAAATGCAAATTGAAACCACAATGAGATATCATTCATACCTGCTGGGATGGCTATTACTAAAAATAAAAAGGGAAATAACAAGTATTAGCGAGGATGCAGAGAAATTAGAAATCTCATGCATTGCTGGTGGGAATATAAAATGATTCAACTGCTGTGGCAAACAATTTGTTAGTTCCTCCAATAGTTAAACTTAGAATTACCATATGATCCAGCAATTCCACTCTTAGGTATATACCCCCAAAGAATTGAGAGCAGGGATTCAATCAGGTATTTGTATACCAATGTTCATAACAGCATTATTCATAATAGCCAAAAGATGCAAACAACCCAAGTGTTCACCAATAGATGAATGTATAAACAAAATATCCATACAATGGAATACTATTCAGCCACAAAAAGGAATGAAGACCTGATACATATACAACATGAATGAACTTTGAAAATATTATGTTAAATGAAATAAGCCAGACACAAAAGGACATATATTGTATGATTCCACTTATATGAAATATCTAGAATAAGCAAATTCTTAGAGACAAAAAGTAGATTAGAGGTGACCAGGGGCTGGGGATGGGGAAATGAGAAGTTATTGTTTAATGGGTACAGAGTTTCTGTTTGGAATGATGAAAAAATTTTGGTAAATGGCAATATTGATGTAGCACAATATTGTAAATGTAATCAATGCCACTAATTGTATGCTCAAGATGTTTAAAATGGCAGATTTTATGTTATATATATATGCTACCGCAATTCAAAAAAAGAAAGAAAGAGATAGAAGGAGAAGAAAAACAAGGAAGGAAGGAAGGAAGGGAGGGAGGAAGCAAAAATTAAGTAAGAGCTTTTCATCAGCCTTTATATGCTCTGGTGTTGGCCTGGAGAAAACAAAAGGCACATGTCAGGAGCAGGAAGTGAAGCTCCCAAGCAAAGGGCAGTGTCTGATGCTAGATCCTTCTAAGTCACTATTCCGTCAATCACATCACTATAGCAGGTTTTTTTTATGTTAATTGCAAACATCTTTTTCTGATTTGCCTGAATCTGAGTTTCTGGATTCTGTTATAAACCGCCATGTGTGGACATCCCTCTTTAAAGACTCCTTTCTTTTATGTACAAAGGACAGTTTGCAAAACTGTACAGTAAGTTCTTGTTCTGATGAACATTAATAGGCCATTGCTAAGCAATTACAGAAGCCCCAGTTTCTGGCATGTTCTTGTGTTGGTTCTGGGACTCGGGGTACACACCACAGGACAGTGGAATGAAGAGAAGAGCAGGAGGGCAAAGAGAGTTGTATCAGTATTGGCACTGCTAGGTTATTTTCCAGATAGTTTGCCTTGAAACCTAGCTGTTTTAGTTTGCTAAATGCTGCCAAAGCAATATACAGAAATGGGTTGGCTTTTACAATGGGAATTTATTAGGATAAAAGCTTACAGTTCTGAGGCTGTGAAAGTGTCCAAATCAAGGCATCATCAGAGATGCTGTCTCCACTGAGCCGCAGCTGTGGGCAGTCGGGCACATGGCAGGGCCCAGTGCTGCCTGCTTGTCTCTCCCCTCTCCTCCAGGCCTCACTGTTTTTAGCTTCGGGCTTCTCCGTCTGTGGCTTTTCTCTTTCCCAAGTTTGTCAACTTCTGCAGGCTTCCCTCTGTCTCTGCAGCCTTCTTTCTGTGTCTGCAGCTTTTATTCCTCCTTTTATTAAAGACCCACCCTGGGTCATGCCCTACTGAAGTGATCTAATTAAAAGGAAGGTCCCTCAACTCGATCTAGTCAAAAGGTCTCCTCTACAATAGGTTTCCATGCACAGGAATGGATTCGCTTTAAGAACAGGATTTTCTGGGATCCACCCTGCCTCAAACTATCACACCAGCATACTGCTAGTGAACATCCAATGTATCTTTTTTTTCTTTTGAGGTACCAGGGGCTGGGGATTGAACCCAAGACCTCATCATATGTGGGAAGCTGGTGCTCAACCACTGAGCCACATTGGCTCCCCTGAGTTGGTTTTATCATTTGTTTTGCTTGTTGCTTGTTTTTGTTTTTATTAGGAGGTACTGGGAACTGAACCCGGTACCGCCCCCCCACCCCATGTGGGAGGCAGGTGCTCAACTGCTTGAGCCACATCTGCTTCCCCCAATGTATCTTTTTCTATCACACACACATAGTCATGCAAATGCTTAAATTCATTAGTTTATTAATCCATCCACAAATAATTCATTGTCTACTGTGTGTAAGATCAGGTCATCATTTAATGCATCAGGCTATGGTTTTCTTTGTTTGTTTGTTTATTGAGATAAAATTCACCCTTTTAAATAGTTCAATTTAGTGGCTTTTAGTATATTCACAAAGTTGTACAACCATCACCATTATATAATTCCAGAGCATTTTCATCACCCCCAGAATAAATCCCATACACATTAGTATCACTACCTATTCCCCTGCTCCCAGACCCTGGATATAAGGCCTTTAACAGATATGCTTTGAATGTTATATGGAAGTTCTTCAGGGGATAGATACAAACACAGATAGCCAGACAACCAGAATGCATGAAAGGACAGCTTTTTTAGATCAAAGGACCTGGAGAAGGAGATGGGGAATGAGGGTGGCAGAGGAGCCCAGGGCTTACTTAACCTAGGCTCCTGCAAGGGTCAGTGGAGGCGGGGCAGGGGGAGCAGGGAAGGAGAAGAAGAATATGGGCCCTGGGTTCTTGCCTTTATTGTGACCTAGAGGGGGAGGAACAGGACTTTCGTGCAGATGCTGGAGATTGGCAGCTTTAAACTGTATGGAACAAAAAGCAGAAGTGGCAGGGGCTATTTAGAGAACCCAAGCCATTTGGAAGTACATGCCTGGCTAGTAAATTACAACGTGAAGGGCAGAAGATCAAGGGCCATTTGGGGAGGTGGAGGGCAGCTCTTATCATCCAAACCATATGGAAGTATGGGCCTTACCAGTTGCAGTTATGCGCAGGGCAGGGCTAACTGGGGTGATCACTCAAAAGGGGGAACTTATGACTAAGCTGGGCAAGATGACAAGGCACCAAATATAATTTATTTTACACCATTACAAGATAAATGGTTGGCAAATATTTTCTCCCATTCTCTGGGTTGTCATTTCACTTTCTTGATGGTGTCCTTTTAAGCACAATGGTTTTTTTAAGATAAAATTTTGTTGAAGTATATCATTCATACATGAACATACATAAACAATAAGTGTATAGTAAAATATGTGAACTTACAAAACAAACATGCATATCATCACACAACGCTCCCATACATCTCCCCACCACCAACACCTTGCATTGCTCTGATAAGCACAATGTTTTTAATTTTGATGAAGTCCAATTTATCTGTTTTATCCTTTGTCACTTGCATGCTTGGTTACAGATTGAAGAAACCATTGCCTAATCCAAGGTCATGAAGAGTCATGTCTAAATTTTCTTCTAAGAGTTTTTCAGTTTTAGCTCCTACATTTAGGTCTTTGATTCATTTTGAGTTATTTTTTGTACGTGGTTTGAGGTAGGGGTCCAGCTTCATTCTTTTGCGAGGGATATCCAGTTGTCCTAGCACCATTTGTTGAAAAGATTATTTGCCCCCCATTTGTCTTGGCACCCTTGTTGAAAATCAATTGACTGTAAATATAATGATTTATTCCTGAGCTCTGACTCTATTCCATTGATCTATATGTTTACCCTTATGCCAGTATTGATTATTGTAGCTTTGTGGTAAGTTTTGAAATCAGAAAGTGTGAATCCTCCAACTTATTTCTTCTTTTTCAAGACTGTTTTGACTATTTGGGGTCCCTTGCACTTTCAGATGAATTTTAAGATCAACTTGTCTATTTCTGCAATAAAGACAGTAAGGATTTTGTTAGTGATTGTTTTGAATCTGTAGATCAATTTGAGGAGTACTTCCATCTTAACAATATTAAGTCTTTCAATCCATGAACATGCCAATGTTCTCACTGCTTTCATGGAGGAGCAGATTTTTGAAGGTCTTTATTCCACCATTCCCACTGATGTCCAAGCTATGTTTTACATTTACTTTATTTTATTATTTTATTTTATTTTATTTTATGTTCAGGGTATGCTTTTAAATGCTTTAAATTCATAAAAGTTTGTCAAAATTATTTGAATTTCAAGAAGAGAATTTTCAATTATGCTCACCTTTTTAGTCAATTCTGGGAATGGTGACACTTCTGTTTGTCTACCATAACCCTTACAAGTTCTTTCCTACTCTGAAGGAACTTACGGTTTGAGTGGAGTCTCTGGGGGTATTTTTCTTCATTTTGACTATTTTCTCTTCCAGTGGCATATTAACCCATCTCTCCTTTATCCTTGTATATCTCGATAAGAAGATGTGCTGATAACTAGCATTTCTGAAGTTAGAGGCCAGCCTGTGTCTGGGATTCCTTGCTGAAGCCAGAAAGATGAGAGAAGGCTCCCCTCTCTGTTTGTAGGTCTGCAAGGACTCTAAGCAGCTATTTTCCTAATCTCTAATGTGTGTCCCTAGTCAATGAGAGCAGTGAAGAAGAAGACGACGCCTCTGGGCTGTTACCCAGCATGGAGGAAATCCCTGACGACATGGCCTCCTTGACCATGAAGAGAGAAAACAGTCTTCATCGAACTCTCAGTCGCAGGTTGGTCACCTATTCAATTGGCAGCCCTCATCACTCCCACATTTCCACCTGTCCTTTCTCTTTTTCTCCCTGGGCTTTTCCAGAGGGGGTGGATGCCGTGGATATTGCCAGCTCTTTCCTTGTTTCTTTGCGTGGGTGTCAGTTTTCCCCATTTGCTCTGAGATACACTTTGATGCAAACAGAGTGATGGTGACATCTGCCTGCAAGAACACCCTCAGAAAGCATCTACATGCTCAGGAAAGCTTTTCCCTCTCTGGCTCTCAGTTCTAGGTCCAAAGGCAGGCACCTGAAGTCCCTGAAAAACTCCTTGAAGGCTCGAAATGTGGGGCCAAAGCTGAAAAAAGAGGAAGAACTAGTGAAAGGACAAAAACTAATTAATAAGGAATTCATGGAAACTGGAAAGGTGAGCACCACAATAAAAACTAATATTAGAGGTGCTATAAGGCTTGGGATCTGAAAAATGTAAAGTTAGATGAAACCTGAATACATATGTACAGGATATGTACTACATCCTTTACACATCTTCAAATTCATTATTGAATTGTTAGCAGAGGCTCTGGGCTTTTACCAAATCATATTTCTATGAAGAATGACGTGTTTCCCGTGAATATTCTCACCCCACACTTCACAAGTGGTTGATTCCATTCTAATAGGTGGAGAACAAAACTGCTTTCTGGGAGCCAGGGAACCTGAATGTATCAGTCTCAGAACACATCATTCAAATTAATAAGATTTAAAACCCACATATTCCAAGTTCTGCAGTATATCCCTTCTGCCCCACTCCTTTTATGTCTTCCCCTTCTTAATTGACTCTAGAAGCTCACTAATACCCTGATGGCTATTTACCTGCATTGCATTCCAATGTTGATCCATTATCCTGGCCCAGTGCAGAAATGGTGACCACAGACTACCAAATTTTGCTACTGCTGCCCACTTTTCCAAGGGACTGCACTCCCCCTTCTAATGGATGTTCTAAGTAATTCCTCACCAAAACCTTGCAGGAGTTCCATTAATTTTGATGTGGGGCTTTGCAGGTGAAGTTCTCCATCTATCTGAAGTACCTACAAGCAATAGGATGGTGTTCAATATTCTTCATCATCTTTGCCTACATGATGAATGCTGCGTGTTTTATTGGATCCAACCTCTGGCTCAGTGCTTGGACCAATGACTCTAAGACCTACAATGGTACCAGCTATCCAGCCTCTCAGAGGGACTTGAGAGTCGGGGTCTATGGAGCCCTGGGATTAGCACAAGGTATGTCTGATGGCTGCACAGCCATCCCTCGTGGAATCTGTCTGGGCCCTGTACTTTGCCTGGACTCGGGCAAACATTTGCCATTATGTTCTTGACACAAATCTTCAGGGATCCCTGTGCATGGTACTAACAGAACTGGTTCCGTTTCTAGGTTTATTTGTGCTCATAGCAAATCTCTGTTGTGCCCATGGTACCATCCATGCAGCAAATATCCTGCACAGAAAACTGCTGAATAATATCCTTCGAGCACCCATGAGTTTTTTTGACACAACACCCTTAGGCCGGATTGTGAACAGGTTTGCTGGCGTAAGTATCTCAAGGGCTAAAAGGTGATATGTTTATGTGCTGAGAATCTTTCTATTTCTGACAGGGAAGGGATTCTCATATCACCCTAGATGACTCTGCATAGTCCAGTTCTTTTGTCCACTCGGCAAGAAAATGTTTCTGAAGTACTTCCTGGGAGAACCTGGGGGTCTGGGGGATACAGGAATGAACAGTTCTGGCCTTTCAAGGAGCTCACAGTCTCGTGAGGCAGACAGCCAAGGAATTAAAGGATTAGGATAGGATATGGTAAAGCATTAACAATGGTATGTACAAGGGTGTTGTGGGATTACAAAGGAGTGACAGAGAAAAAGAGGTACTAGCTCAGACTATGACTGATGGTGGAGAATGTTAGAAAAGGTGAAGTTTGAGTTAAGTCTTAGAAGTTAGCTAGGGAGATGGTGGGACAAGAGGGTGGGTAAGATGAAAAGAAGCAGAATGAGAGAGAGGCCACATTTGAGCAACAAGGAGGCTCTCAGGTGGTAACCCTTATGCACCCCATAACAGTAGGCTAAGTTTCAATTAGAAGAGAAAATACTCATAAGGCTAGTCCTCAATAACAAGAACCCATCAGTGGGCCATCCTCTTTTGCCAGACACTGCCTCTGCACTCTGGGGACGGTTGCTGCTCCCTTGGGGAA
>JAQZBX010102182.1:0-11186 GCA_029593785.1 Cabassous unicinctus | reverse complement strand
ACCACTAAAGGCAGGCCCAGAACTCACAAATCTCCACCGATCACTCCACACCGTGGATCCGCCAGCTGCTAGGTGACCCAAGGCTCCCACTCCGCACACCCACTGCACAGTCCCTCGCGTGGGACCTGCATCCACAGTCGGCCGTCCCGGGAGATCTGAACCGTGAGTAACCACCTAGATCGACGCCATCTTGGTCTCCACCCCCAACTCTCTTTGAAGTCTCTTAGCCACATGAACTCATTTGTCTTTACCTTTTCCCCCTTTTATTCAAGGTCTTTTTCCAGTCATATTGCCAGTTGACACTTGGTATTAATCCCTCATTGCCAGGGAGACTCATTCCCGGGACTGATGTCCCATGCTAGGGGTAAGGTAATGCATTCATATGCTGAGTTTGGCTTAGAGAGAGGCCACATTTGAGCAACAAGGAAGCTCTCAGGTGGCAAACCTTAGGCACCCCATAACAGTAGACTAAGTTTCAATTACAAGAGCAAGGACTCTTCTTTACTCACTGGTTAAGAAGGAATGGTCTTCCCATCCCTCATGTTACTGGGTGCTCAATTCAGCCTGGGGAATGCTCTATCCTAAGTAGAGGAATTCCCATTAGGACAAGTCCCTCCAGGACTGGATGATCAAGGCAATCCTATAGGGTTTTTATATGTACATGTTCCCTTTTTCACCTTGAATCTACATACTTGGAAAAATAATTTATCTTCTTATCAAGATGACTCTAAAAAGATGGAGAATCTCTGCTTCCATTTTGCAACTCATAACCCCATCTGGGCTGGCATTCAGGCCCCATGAACACTATTGTCATGCCTGAGGAATGCAGGATAGTTTTTGAAAAAGCTCACTAGGAGGCTGATAGGCTGCATGAATTGCAACCTAACAACCCAATTCAAATATCAGCAGCATTGTCCATACCAGGGGCAGAGCCCAGAGTGGACTCAAATGACCCCAGGGACCAGGACAAATTAAAGTGTTATAAAGAGTGTATCATAAAGGGATGCAAAAGATAGTCCTGAAGCCAAAGAGTTTTAAAGGTACAGGAGGTACAAAAAGGGCCAAAAAAAAATCCTTTCTACTTTTCTTGAAAGAGTATTTGAGTCATAAAGACAATACACTGATTTGGACCCAGAGCTCCTGGATAATATGAAGCTATGCAATATGACTTTCATTAGTCAAAGTGTTCCACCTATATGGAAAAACCTACAAAAGCTGGAAAGGTATTAAGGTTGCCTTTGTCTCAGATTGCTTTTAAGTTTTTCAATAACCAAGATCAGACCCAGAAAAAAAAAGCAAAAAACAGCAAGATGAGGTGCCAAACCACTCTGCTGGCCACTGCTTTGAGCTACAACCTGGAGGGACAAAGAAGACATCAACAGATGAAAACAGATGATTAGGAATAAAACCCTTGGGGACCCCAATGCCTCACCAAAACAATCACCAATTGAGAGTGCTACAATACAACTATTGCAAACAAGGGGGTCATTGGAAGCAGAATGACCTAAACTCCAGAAAGAAAGGAAGGCAAAGGTCCTCTACAGGCTCATTTATCAAATACCCCAGCTTGCTGAAAGTGAGCAGGTCTGAAAAGGCCCAGGCAACCTCTCAAACCAAGTAGTTCCATTAAAATTTCCTACAAGGAGTCCTGTGTAACTATGATGGTGGGAAAGAAGTTAGACTTTTTGGTAGATAATGGAGCACATGTTGTGTTCTAAATGAAAGACAGGCCCTCTTTCCCCCAGAAACATTGCTATCACTGGTGTATCAAGGGAAATAGCCAATGACCTCTATCTACAACCCCTTGAGTGCCTTCTGGGAGTAAATAGTCTAAGAAACAGTGTCTTATATTTGCCTAAATGCCCTATACCATTTTTGGGACAGGACTTACTGATTCTCTTCAGATAAAATAAACATCAAGTTTCCTCTCAAGCAAGCCTGCACTGTTCAAGTTGCTTTGCTACAACTGGATGTAGAAATACAAACCACAATTTCTGGTGAGGAAGAATGTGAGGCCACATAAAGATAAATTGAGGACCAAGAGCAGTAGAGCAATAGAGTGTCAAAAAACCCACACCCTGGGCCACAATGATCAGCATGTTACACCTCTGCTGGTTCACAATGAGCATATAGTGCAGGAGCTTGACAATGGCAATACAGTGATCAAAGTCCCTGGACACCAACTTGAATATTTTCATGCCCACCAGCAAGTGAACAGTGAAGAGCTGAGTCATACATTTGTAATAGGAAATGTTTCTGATTAGCTGGGGAATCACAGTGGAGGTGTAGAAGAGGTCCATGGTGGAACAGTGACAGAGAAGGAAATGCATGTTTGGCCAGTAATATAAAATTAAGTAAGGTAGTCCAATGTGAAGCTTCAGATTTGTTATAAATATTGAGAAAGGAACTACAAAGAGAACCAAACAACATATCCTGACATGTGCAGCCCATCTATGCATTGAAATGCCCAGGCATATGTATAGTATGGGTCATGGTCTAAGATCCTTCCACAAATGAAAATAAAACAGAAAGGAGTGCATAGAAAGCCATAAGGATTTGATTATATTTTGGGAGATTGCTCAAGTTGGACATCGTTTACGATGTATTGATTATGGAATTGTCATAATATACAACATATAAAAGGGGTCAAAATGTCATTTTTAAATGGAACATTATACATAGTGGGAGCTGTCCCATCAGTTCTCTTGGATTGGTAATGAGAGGGCAAGTGTTAGAGTGAGAGTAAACTCTGGACCATTGATGTGTTAACACAACAAGAATTTGACCACCAAACTTTGATCTGTTTACAAAGTTTGTAGGTTTAAAACATGAAATGGGTTACAAAGGTGGTAATAGTTTGACCGTATAAATATGGGTAATTTTGCTAGCTTGATTGTAAGACACCATAGCATTTGGAATCCTTAAATAATTGGTCATTTGCAAGACAACAGGATCCACTTAATCATGATTAGGTCAGGTTTTATGATGGCAGATGCAACAGTCAGGTAGATTCCCTCTTTTAGAAATGGCCTGGAAAAAGCTAATAATAATATTGTCTTTCCAGACCATGGCAAGGAAGAGCAAAAAGGCAAACAAGAACAATTTAAATATCTTTGAGGGTAGCAATTTCTAAGCAAGATGGAAAATGTGTGGAAACAACAGAAATGCAATAATATTTGTAGGGAATAATATGATAAGGAATATGACAGGAACATTGGGGTTAATGGGGTCTTGTTCCATCACCTTGGGCAGAAGATCTCTACCTCATGAATCCAACTATTTTCTCATTTTAGTTGTAGGTTCCTTGTTTGATCACAGCTCCAATCTTTTTTAAGTTGTGAGATGTGAACCCAAGTTTCAATCCCTTCTAGGTTGACTGCAGTGTCAAAAGTTAAGAATACCTAGTAAGGTCTCTTCCAGCATGGCAAAAGGGCTCTATTACATTGATAACAATTCCAGAATTGTGTGAGGAGTCTGAGGGAGATTTGGATATAGAAATGCATTTTAACTGTTGGAGATAAGCTTTTGCATAAATCATTAGAGATTTACAATTATGAGTTATCTCCTACTGGGAAAGTGGAGAATCAATGTGAAGATAATTGACATAGGGGTGTTCCAGTGATAATCTCATAAAGATAAAATTTATGTTACCTCAAAAGAGTGCTTGGAATAGCCATAAGGGTCAGTGGAAGAACTTTGGGCCAAAGAAGCCCAGTTACCTCAGTTATTTAGACAGCTTAAGTTTTTTTTAATCTTTTAAAAAAAATTAAATAAGCTTTAGATTACATAAAAGTTACAAGAAAAATATAGGGAATCCCATATCCCAATCCCCTCACCCTACCACACTTTTCTCCCTTTAACAACATCTTTCATTAGTGTGGTGCATTTGTCACAATTGGTGAACACATATTGAAACATTGCTGCTAGGCATGGTCTATGGTTTACATTATATTTTACATTTTGCGCCGCACAATTTCTAGTTTTGACAAAATGTATAATGGTCTGTATCTGTTATTGCAATGTCATGCAGAAAAATTCCAAAGCCTCCCAAATGCCCCATGTTACATCTACTTTTCCCTCTCCCTCCTCTCAGTCCCTATGGTGGCCACTGCCTTTATAGCAATGATAAATTTCTACCACTGCAGGAATAATAAATCTATAATAGAATAATAATACTGTATGAATGTGTTACTATGAAACAAATATATTGTGTAACATATTGTTTGATTCAAAAAAATTAATATATATCCATTACATTTAATTAAGAAATGTATATATTTATACATTTTACTTTTTACTTTTTAGTTTTTAATTGTTTATATTTTCAATTATTAAATGTACAAAGTAAAGTAAAAAAATTTGAAAAAAGAAACAGAAAAAAAAATGTTTATTAACAAGTCTACTTAAGTCCACTGTTCATTCCCCAATCTTGAGGATTTGAGGATGGTGATATTCACTCTGTTTCTGATTGAGAGGGGGCTTAGATCCCATGGGGCAGATGGATGGAACTGTTTTGCTTGAAGTTGTAAATATTCTGTTTTTTGATATAGGCATTTTCCATCATCATCTTTTTGTTGGTAGTCCTGGGCAAGTACAATGAACTGCACAGTAGGTGTTGCAACTCTGCTGAGATTCAGGGCTCAATGGGCATATGAAGAGACCAAAGATTTAAGTTTGTGGAACATATATTTAATGGCTATAGTGATAATTATAGGTTCAAATAAAAAGGGCAGAAGAACCATTTGTAAGGAAATTATAAAGTTGTCTAACTTTGTTACACTGGGGAGCATATATTCTAAAGTAAGGCCCACTGACAGGGTGCTGAATTTCTGAGATTGTCCTGCCTATAGTGTCTAGATGTTTCTAGAGCCCTTAGCATCTCTTTTTTTAAAAAAATAATTTTTTTAAAGATACTTAGATTACATAAATTTTACACCAAAAATATAGGGATTCCCATATACTCCACCTCCCACAACCTCCCACGTAAACATCCTTCATTAGTGTGGCACATCACCTGCAATGGATAAACACATCCTGGGGCTTTGCCATTAAGCATGGATCATAATTTACATTGTAGACCACACTTTCTCCCACACAGTTCTGCATGTTATATGATGATGTAAAACGGCCTATATCTGTCATTGCAATGTCACTCAGGACAATTCCCAAGTTCTGAAAAAGCCCCTGTATTACAACTGCTTTTCCCTCTCCCTGTCTCCAGAGGTCCAGTAGCCACTGGTTCCACATTAATGTTGTAATTTCTTCCATTGCTTGAATCACAATATGTCCTTAATAGAATACCAGTAAGTCCCCTCTAGTCCATAGCTCTTCCCCCAATCCTGAGGGGTCTGGGTTGGTGATGTCCACTCCATCTCCAATTGAGAGGGGCTTATATCCCATGGATAAGATGGATGGGATTATCCTGCCTGCAGCTGCAGACACTCTCCATTCCCTGGGATTGCTGAGGATCTCCACCATTTGAGGCAATGTTTACTGTGACAGTCAACGAGATCCTTCTCAGACATGCACAAGCCTAACTTCTGGAATGACCTCCCAACTCACTTTGAAATCACTTAGCCATAAAAACTCATTAGTATTTGGTATTTTCCCCTTTTGTTCAAGATCTTTTTCCAAATGCGTTGCTGGATGGTACTTGGTAATAATCCCTCAGTGCCAGGAGTGCTCAACCCTAGGAGTCATATCCCACACCGGGGTGAAGGTAATGCATTTATATGCTGAGTTTGGCTTAGAGAGAGGTCACATTGAGAAACAAGGAGGCTTTCAGGAGGTAAATATTAGACAGTATATAATAACAGATTAAGTTTCAATTTCACAGGAAAATGTTAACAAAGACAGCTTATGTTTAATATGCCATTTGTTTCTTCACCATTCCAGAGGACTGGCTGTGATAGGGACAATGATATGCCAATTTGTTTGCATACATTAGAGCTTTAATGACCTACCTATTAAAGGTGTGTTTTGGTCACTAGAAATAATTCCCAAGAGGAAAATACATTTTCCAAAAGTTTTTAGCAATTATTATATAGCATCTACCTTACAACAAGGAAATGCCTCTTTCATGTAAACAAACAATACCTAAGACATAGTTTAAATTCATGTTTGGAGGTAGTTGAATATAGTCTAGTTGTCAATGCTCAAAGGGGCCAGAGGGTGGCAGTGTATAATCTCTAGCAACTGGAATAAATTCTCCTGGATAAGGTATTTATTGTTAAGGCAGTTAGCAGCCATATGAGAATTTTTCCCATGAATATTAATTTAGTATTTGATCCATCTTGTTGGTTGGCACCATGGTGAGAGAAGACATTAAAGTTTAAGGACTTGTTCTTTTAAAATTCAGGAAAATACCAAGTAACTCTTCTTGTTTTCTTAAAAAGTCTGTTGGGATTACAAACACATCCAAAAACAACAGAAAAAGTGTTAAAGGCTTTCTGAGGGACATGCTTTGGGGGTCAGCAGAGTAGGAGAATTATATACAACTCCCAGAAGGGTGAGGACCAGAGAGACCAAGAAACAGAAATGACAAATGTGAGTTACCAAGCCCCTGTAGCAGCAGGGAAGGGCTCCCCTTCTCCACCCTTAACATATTAAGCTGGGGTAAAACACCTGGCTCACTCCAACTGACTGAGAGGGGAACACACATCTTCCTCCCTGTCAACTGTTTCAAGGGAAAAGGGAGTGGAGGCTGGGGTGCTTTACTTCAGTGAATTTGGTTAGCAGAGCTTGCTTGGATCTCTGAACTGGAGATTCAATACAGGAACACAGGGAAGTCAACACTGAAATGTCTCCTTCAAAAGGTGTACAAACACCACCTGCTGGCTGTTCTTGAAATTGCATAGACAAAAACTGTTTATGCTCTCTGTATCCAAACCCTGGGAGAAAATCTACATGTCACTAGTGATTCCCTGGCCTGATTTTGAAACCTTAAGCTGGGCAATTTTGAAGACTGTGAATAAATTGAACCAAATATCAAAGAAGAGCTTGAAATAAAAATAAGCAAGAAAGAGAAATTAGCCATCAGAGTAAATTCACCAACATATTCAGATGCCTAGACATCAGCAAAAAAATAACCAGCCCTATAAGGATATAGGAAGAGATAGCCCAGTCAAAAGGACAAACCAAATATCCTGAAGGGATACAGGATTTCATACAACTAATTAGTGATAATCACACAACTCTCCTAAATCACTTCAAAGAATTTAAAGAAAATATGACTAAAGAAATAAGGGATATTAAGAAGACACTGAAAGAGCATAAAGAATATTTTGAAAGCTTGCAAAACAGATCTTACAGTAATGAAAGACATGATGGATGAGATTAAAAATACATTAGAGGCACATAAGAGCAGATCTGAGTAGCTTGAAGTCAGAATTAGTCATTTTGAAGACAGAACATCTGAACTGGAAAAGAGGAGAACAGAAAGAGAAGAGAATGCAAAATATGGAAGAGAGTCTCTAGGAATTGAATGACAATGAGAAATGCACAAACATTTGCATTATTGGTGTCCTAGAAGGAGAAGAGAATGAAAAAGGGGCAGAAAGAATATTTAAGGAAATGACTGGAAACTTTCCAACGCTTATGAAGGACATAAATATCAATATCTAAGAAAGACAACACACTCCAAAAGAATAAATCTAAATAGACCTACCCTGAGACACTTACTATTCAAAATGACAAATATCAGTGATAGAGGATTCTGAAAGCAGCAAGAGAAAAGCAAAGCATCACATACAAGGGAAACTCTCTAAAATTAAGTGCTGACCTCTCATCAGAAACCGAGGAGGAGAGAAGAAAGTGGTAAGATGTGTTTAGGGTACTGAAAGAGAAAAACTGCCAGTCAAGAATTCTGTATCCAGCAAAGTTGTCCTTCAAAAATGAGGGTGACTTCAAAGACAAACAAAATCTGATAGACTATGTTACCAAAAGAATGATTGGCAAGAGATACTAAAGGGGTGTTGTGCTGTAGCCTGAAAGAAAAAAAAAAAGGGTGAGAGATTTGGAGAAGAGTTTAGAAATAAAGATTATTAGGGTGAACTAAAGGATAAGAAGACAGACAATAGAACAATGTGACAACAGAGAGCCAATGGACAAAATGAATGAAGTAAGTAATGCCTTTGCAATAATAATACTGAATGTTAATGGATTGAATTCCTCAATCAAAAGATATAAAATGATAGAATGGATAAAAAGATGAGCCTCTATATGTTGTGGACCCATCTTAAATGTAAGGACACAATCACGTTAAAAGTGAAAGGTTGGAAAAAGTTCCGTGCAAATAGTAACTGAAAAAAGAGCTGTAGTAGACCAGATGAATGTAAAATAATACTATAGTATATGAACAATAATTACTCAGTACAACTGGAAAATTGTTTCTGTGATCAGTATCATGTGATTTTTTTTAAATACAAATTAAACCTCTCTTTTAATTGAGGAGGACTTGGGAGGAGATATATTTTTGGGTAATTTATTTTTCTTGAACATTTTCTTATTCATACTCTTTAATTAAAATAGCCTATCTGAATGAATAATCATTTATCATTACTAATGTTGAACAAGATTTTGAATTTTTCTACCTCATAAAATTATGAGTTGGCAAATTGTAATCTCCTGAAATTCATTCCAATATGATATGAAGATTTCCCAAATAGGAATTTGAATATCTAGAAAGAATTATAGCCTAAATGGAAATCAAATAACTAAACCAATAAATAATTTCACTCTTAGAGATTATGTCCAATAGAACTGCAAAATAAAATTTAGAATTATATTATAATTAATTCCTATTTTATTTGAGTGGTTATTTACATGTATAAAGGTTTGTTGCTATGCTATCAATTTTTTATAATTGATATATTAAATCTAAGCTGGCCTTGCAAAATCAAAACAAAACAAAAAAATGCATCCTTCATCCAGCCAAGTTTGTTTTTCAGACAGAGGGGCCTTTTCATATTTTACCCTCAGGTTCTCTGAGCATATTTGATCAAAAGTAGGCATTGGCATGTCTAAGAGGAAATTGAGTAAGTACATCCAAAATGACGATGGTTTGGTTGCAGCTGTCTTTGCATGCAAATCAGCTAGAGCATTTTCATGATATTCTGTTTTTTATGAGCTTCAATTTTTGAAATTTATATAGTAAGTTCCATTTTATTTTACTTTTTATCTTTAAAGAAACTTTAGATTATATAAATGTTACATAAAAAATATAGGAAATTCCTGTATACCCTACCCACTCCCCCTCCCATGATTTCTCTCATTAACAACACCTTTCATTAGTGTGGAACAATTGTTATAATTGAAGAACACATATTGAAGCATTGCTACTAACCATGGACTATAGTTTACATTATATTTTACACAACAATGAGGAATGAACAAACATAATGGGGGGGGGATGCAACTATGAACAAAAGTAGACTTATGACTAGCCTAGCAATAGAAGAACTTGTGTCATTGATATAAAGGCAGTGGCCACCAGAGGTTCTGAGCAGAGGGAGAGGAAGAACAGGTGTAACATGGGGGAATTTTTGGGACACTGGAATTGTCCTGTACGATACTGTGATGACAGATACAGGCCAGTAAGCATTTTGTCAAAACCTGTAAAATTGAGCTTCAATTTTTTAAATTTAAATGATAGTGGGTCTGGGAAGCTGGTTTTCAACCAGTGAGCCACATTGACTCTCCTGAGTTATTTTTTTCATTGTTTGCAATGAAACTCTGCTCCCAAGGCTCAATTTTTATTTATTTTTTGTCACTAAATTAGTGTATTTATTTATTTATTTATTTGTTTGTTTATTTATTATTAAAATATACTTAGGTTACATAAATGTTACATAAAAATATAGGGGATTTCCATATGCCCCGCTCCCCACACCTCACACATTTTCCCACATTAACAACATCCTTTATTAGTGTGGTACATTCATTGAAATTGATGAATACGTTTTGGTGCATTGCCACTAAGCATGGATGAAAGTTTACACTGTAGTTTATACTCTCTCCCAACCAATTCTGTAGGTTATGGTAATATATTTCATGGCCTGTATCTGTCATTGTAATGTAATTCAGGACATTTCACAAGTCCTGAAAATACCCCTGCATTACACTTGTTTTGCCCTTTCCCGTCCCTCAGAACCTAAAGTGGCCACTGCCCCCACATCAATGATATAAGTTCTTCCATTGCTAGAACAACAATAATTCTATAGTACAATACGAGTAAGTCTACTTTAGTCCCTAGTTCACTCCCAAACCTGAGGATTCTGGGATGGTAATGTCCATTCCACTTCTAAATGAAAGGGAGCTGCAATCCTTTAGGGCCGATGAATGGGACTCTCTTGCTTGCAGTTGTAGGATCTCTCAGTTCCTTGGTAGGGTAATTGTCCATCATCACCTCCTTATTAGTTGTCCTGGGTGAGTTCAATGAACTGGAGAGTAGGTGCTGCAACTCCATTGAGATTTGAGGCCCAGCCAGCACATGCACAGCCCAAAGATTTAAGTCTCTTGGATGTACACCTACTAACTCGAGTACTAATTATAGATTCAACAGAAGAACAGAAGAGCCATGTGTAGGGAATCCACAACTGAGTCCAACTCTGTCACCCTGGGGAGCATCAATTCCAAAGTAGGGCCCACTGGCAGGGCACAAAACTCCTTAGCTATCTGCCCTGACTATAGAGTCTGGATGTCTCCAGATCCCTCAGGAGTCCTGAATCACTTTGAAGTCTCTTAGCCATATTCAATCATTTGTCTTTAACTTTTCCCACTTTTGGTCAAGGTCTTTTTCAGTTTGCATTGCTAGTTGGTGCTTGGTAGCAATCCCTTGGTGCCAGGGAGGCTAAGTCTCAATTTAAATAACAGCAATAGATAGAAACTGCAGGATAGCATTTAGTATGTTACTAAAACATTGTCCTTTCTTTTTATTTATTTATTTATTTATTTTTATTTTTTATTTTTTTATTGTGGGTGAAAATCAAAATTTTCACAATATATGACAATATTTGTAAAATGATATATAAATATATATGCATATATGTGCATTTGCTTACATAAATGTTATTATATATATATATATATATATTTTTTTTTTAAGGTGCTTAGATTACCTAAATAGTGCACAGAAATTACAGGGATTCCCATGTTCCCCACCTCCCACACCTCCCACAACATCCCAC
>JAQZBX010102181.1:0-11187 GCA_029593785.1 Cabassous unicinctus | reverse complement strand
GAAAGAAAGAAAAGAAGAAGAAGAGGTGGAGGAAAGAAGAAATAAAAGCAAGAGACAACAAATAAATAGAGAAAAATGAAACAACCACACAAGCAAGCAGTCAAACAAATCTAAGGAAGAACAGTGTTCCTTCTTGGGCCCTTGTGGAACCTCTCAGTCTGCTTGTATTTATCAATCAATTGTCCTGCAAGGGTCTATCTGCAGGTTTTGTGGCAGATTTTAGTTATTAAACAAAATTAAAAAGAAAATTCATTTTTTGTTTTTTAAAGTGACTTTTTTTTTTTTGTAAAAATAAAGGACCCAAAATATGTCCTCTACTAGACCACCCCCTTCACTGAGGGGACCCTCACTAGGCTCAAGGACACTAATCAAGCACTTCCCACTTCCTGGCCTCCCCAGGGGAGCTTAATCTCTGATGCTAGTCAGTGCAGAACGATAAAAATGGCTGACTCCAAACCCTCTGGAGGCAAGCCTGAGTATCACCAGCCTGTTTGGTAAAACAGGCTTCCTCAATAGATTCGCCTCTCCCCTCATCCTGATGCTGTTTCCACCTGGCTTATCTGCTCTCCAAAGCTATGAGGGGGTCCAGGCAGCCAAATCAACAGAAAGGAATCCCCCTTTCCACCTTCTGTCAGAACCCTCCCACTCTTAGAGAATGCTCCCTCTCACGGGCTTGCCAGTGGGGTGTTGTGGCCTTTCCCTGGGCAGCTCGATAAGTCAACTTCCTCAGCACATTTGCCACTCCCCTCAGCCTGGTCCTGCTTCAAGCCAGCTATTTTGTTCCCCAAAGCTGCAAGGGGTTCCAGGCAGCAAAATCTACAGCAAGGAAAGCCTTCTCGATCCTCCACCAGAATCCTCCCATTCTCCGAGAATGCTCCCTCTCACCGGTTTGCGGGTGGGAGTCTCCGGTGAAACCAACCTTTTTCCCTGAGGGTGGGGCTCAGCCATTTGTTTTAACCTCCATGGGCAGGGTTAAAACTCACGAATCTCCACCAAGCAATCCACACTGCCAAGCTGCCCACAGATATATGTCCCAATCTTCTTGCTCCATGCGCCCACAGCACAGACCCCCGGGCAGGACCCTCAATAAGGGATTCTTATACAAGTGACACCAGACCACACTGTGGAAGACACTGCACTTTTTCTGCCGTCCACCTGTTCTTTTAATCCATTAAACATCACCAAATATGTGTTTGAATTTCTAGCCATCATGATTGCCAGGTAAATTACAGACAACCCATTTTAATTTGTTTTTCAAATAAGAAATTAATTTTTTAAAATACTGTGTCCCATGGGAACATATAATAATATAAAAATATATCATATTATAATATAAACTATTATTATAATTATATTTAATTATATTATAAACTACTATGTGGCATTTCACTATGATGGATTATAATATTTTAAATATCATATTATAAAATAAAGATAATAAATTAGCCATTGTTTATCTGAAATTCTAATTTAACTGGGCATTCTCTATTTTTATTTGCTAAATCTTGCAATCCTGCTATCAAGAAAATTTTCAATCTTATGCAAAAATAGAAAGGATAACAGAATAAAATCATATGTCACCATCACTGTTTTTAGGGAAATATCAACATTTTCAATGAATAATCTTCAATTTAATTGTTTTGGCTAATATGCTCCATACTGTGGGGAAAATAGGAAAAAAATATATTGTTCCATTAGTTAGCTTATCACCACCTGTGAGTTAGATTGTAAACATTCAGGAAACAACTAGTGAAGAATTAAGTGCTGATCTGTGATGCTAACTGCATGTTCTACAGGAGTCCCCAGAAGGAAGGGTCATTGTTTATTGGGGTGATCATGGATTAGTTGAGGCAGGAGTAGAGATTGTATTAGGTCTGGTAAAATCTCTTTAACAAAAGAGATGATCGGGCTTTCCAGATAGCATAGCCAGCATACCTAGGTTTCACTCCTTCTGGATCTATAAAAGTCTCTGCATTTGAAAACACTCATCCCTTAGGATTCAAATTGCAATTCTCCAGGCTTAGAGCACTGTGCCTCATCTGATCAGTATACATCAAGCATGACTATACATTATATAATCAAGAGAAGTGAGCTCTTGAAATAGTAAGCCTGATGGCTCTTCAAACTTCTTGGTGTGACTCTTAAGTTAACCTCTAGAATATGTTGCTTATAATATCATTGGAATATTAAATATTCCCTTGATTGAAAGTAGTCCTGTGGTGAAATATAATTGATAAGAATGAAAAATTCTATTCAGTTGGCCACCTTTATGCCAATGCCTATGAAAAGACATGAGTAATTGAATCTATATGTACATGTCCAATAATTAAGAAAAATAAAGAATTATGTATGCCTCAACCCTTAAATTGCATTGAACATTTAAAATGGTCTATTTTTAAGTGACAGTAACAAAAATATAGAGTATTATTCATTGAATAGTCTTTCATTTTTTCATTCCTCTCAATTATAATTGCATCTTGAAGTACTAAAGCTACAAATTTGAAAAATTATCTCCTTGAAATATAATATGGATACAGATAAAGAACCATCAAATAAATAGTATCTCCAGATGCCCCCATCATGCTCCCTGCTAGTCACCTCTCCCCACTCCTAAGGATAACAATTATCCTGACTTATAATTGCATAGAATGGTTTTGTATGTTTTTTTACTTTATGTACATACTGTCATACAGTGTGCATTCAAGTAATGATAATTTTAAATAATTCTATTTATTATTCATTTAATATACACTGAGCATTTAAAGTTGGGAAATTTACTTTAATTTTTAATTATTGTTTAAATTGTACATATATCTCTATGCATTTTATTTGATCAAGTTTATAAGCTTTTTAGAGACATTGCATAAAAAGAAATGTTTCCATTACTTCGTAAGAGTTCTTTTAATCATTTTATTCTGAACATTTTATTATTTTTATTTATCCATTTTCACAAAACTTAATTCTTAGACTTCTCCAGGTGTCTTACAATCTTTACTGCATCTACAGTAAGAATAGAAATACAAGAATAAGACATGTAGTTTATTTTCCAGCTGGTGTGCTTACTGGGAGCTGGTGACCATTAGATAAATAGTTGTGGTTGCTAGCTCTGCCCCTGTAAGGACAGCTATCATCTTTCAGAGCCATACTCTTGAGCCTGCTCTTAGAATGTGTTTTCATCAAAGACTAGAGGTGAAGAGCCAAAATTTTATTGCTTATACTCACCCTGTAATGAACATAAGCTCAATTAAAAAACAGTCCATCCATCTAATAAACTACAAGTAAGTACAGTAATCTCTATCCCTGGCTAGATGCCATGTGGATTAGTGGTTTAAATACCAGGCTTACTCAAAGGTAATGGCCACTTATGTTTATAGACCATAAAATATGAAAACTGTGCCCTGAATAGGATCCAGCAATTCTGAGATAGACTTTTTTCTTTCTTTTAAAGAAGTTTTAGATTACATAAATGTTATATCAAAAATATAGAGAATTCCCATATGTTCCAACCCCTTCATCTCCCACACATTATTCCATTAATAACATCTTTCTTTAGTGTGGTACATTTGTTACAACTGTATACATATTTAAGCATTGCTACTAACCATGGTCTCTAGTTTACATTGTAGTTTACACTTTACACTGCACAATATTATTGGTTTTGACAAAATGTATAATAGCCTGTATCCATCATCACATCATGCAAAATAATTCCAAAGTCCAAAAAATGCTCCATGTAATACCCATTCTTCCCTCTTTTTTCCCTCAGAATCTCTGGTGAACACTATCTTTATTTGAACATTACAAGTTCTTCCATTACTAGAAAAACAAGTCTACTTTGGTCCATAGTTGCAGTCTCCCCTTATGTGTGTTCATGCCTCAATCTTGAGGATTTGGGGATAGTGATGTCCACTCTACTTCTGATTGGGAGGGGGGCTTAAATCCCATGGAATAGGTGGATGGAACTGTTTTGCCTGTAGTTGTAGATTCTCTTTTTTGAGGATGGGCATTGTCCATCATCATCCTTTTGTTAGTTGCTTGAGTGAGTCTGATGATCTGGAAAGTAGGCGCTGGCTGCAAATCTGCTGAGATTCAGGGCTCAACCAGTGTATGAAAAACCTGAAGATTTAAGTCTCTGTGACATATATTTAGTAGGTATAGTTTAATTATAGGTTCAAATAAAAGGGGATAGAAGAACTTTGAATAGGAAAATTATAAATGAATCTAACTCTGATAGATTATTATATATTCCATGATAACGCCCACCAAAGGGGTGCAGATTTCCTGGGCTTGTCTCCCTGCTTATAGCTCTAGATGTCTCTAGAGTCCTCAGAAGCCCCTCTATTTGAGGCACTGTTTACTGAGGCAGTCAGGGAGACCTTCCTTAGATGTGCATAAGCATAACTCTTCAATGACCTCTCTACTCAACTTTGAAATCTCTTGAGATAGATTTTTATGCATTTTTAAAATTTGTTTATTCCCCTCCTTGCTGCTTGTGCTTGCTGTCTGCTCTCTGTGTCCATTCACTGTGCATTTTTTCTCTGTCTGTTTGTCTCCCTTTGTTGCATCATCTTGCAGCACCTGCTCTCTGTGGGCATTGGTGCTGGCTATTAGCTCTCCATGGGCATGGGGCATCAACACTCCATGGGTGTGGGTCAACTTGCCCTCATGAGAAGGCCCTGGGAACCAAACCCAGGGCCTCCCATATGGTCTACAGGAGCCCAATCACTTGAGCCACATCTGCTTCCTGAGACAGACTTTTGAAGTATAAAATATGAAATTCTTCTATACTCAGCCTAGTGTCTTGGGATGCAACTTTTCCTTATGATACAATCATTCTTTGTTCTTCAGCATGAACCTTAGCCCATTTATTTCCTGTTCTCTTCATCTTTACAAGTCCATCATCCTTTTCACCGGAACCCTTTTGGATGAATCAGATCATATGGGCAGGAAAGAGAAGACCTCTCTTTAGATATAATGTCCCAAGTATTATCTCACCCTTGAACTTCTCTCCCTCTAGTTTTTCTTATTTCAGGAAGTGCTCCAATGAATTGCATCCTGATTAACACCTTGCTTTTCTCTTCAACTCCATGACATAAACAGTCAAAATTGATAAGGCTTGATGACTTGTAGTAAATTTTTTCCAAGACAATTTTTGACCAGTTTCCACTATTCAGTTTCTCAACCCTTACTTCTTGAGCCACTTCATCCCCTTTCCTTAATGAACTTATTCCTTAACTAAAAAGCCTACCATCAGAGAAATGAACAATAGACTAAAGTAAACATTCTTATTCTATTATAGACTTATTATTATTCTACCCATGGAAGAGCAGATCATTGATATAAAGGCAGTTGCCACCAGAGGTTCTGAGGGTTGGGAAAGGGAAGAATAAGTGCAATATGGGGCATTTTGGGGACATTGGAATTGTCCTGAATGACTTTGCAAAGATGGATACAGGCTATTAAATATTTTGTCATAACCTACAAAATTGTGCAGGACAGAGTATAAACTATATTGTAAACTATAGTCCATGGTTAGTAGCAATGCTGCAGTATGTGTTCATCAATTGTAACAAATGTACCACACTAATGAAGGATGTTGTTAAAGGGGAAAAGTGTGCAAGGGGGAGGGAGTAGAGAATATGGGCATCCCTTATGTTTTTTATGTAACAATTGTGTAATTTAAAGCTTCTTTAGAAATATAAAAAAAATAAATTTTAAAAAGCCTACCATCAAGGACATCAGGATATTTTTGTACAATTTCTTAATTTGAGAAGTTGTGAGTTTAAAAAAAAAACAATCATGCATACCATTCAGGACTGCCATACATTGCCCCACCACCAGCATCATACATTGTTGTGACACATTTGCTACAAGTGATGAAAAAAACATCACCATAATATTACTGTTATCTATAGTCCATAGCTTATATTTGGTGTATTTTTCCCACAAACCATCCTCTTATTAACTTGATACATTTTGAGTTAATTTTTATATAAGGTGTAAGATGGGGTCCTCTTTCTTTCTTTTAGCTATGGATATCCAGTTCTCCCAACACCACTCATCGAATACACTGCTCTGACATAACTGGATGGGTTTGAAATACTTATCAGAAATCACTTAGCTAGATATGATGGTTTATTTCTGAATTCTCAATTTGATTCCATTGGTCATTATGTCTAACTTTATGCCAATGTCATGCTGTTTTTAATAATGTCACAAAGTAAAATGCCCTAAAGTTAGGAAGTGAAAGTTCAACCTCTTTCTACATTTTAAAAACAGTTTGGTTATTCAGGGTACATAAACATTACAAATAAATTTGGTAAATGGCTTTTCCATTTTTGCAGAAAAGGCTGTTGAAATTTTTATTGGGATTGTGTTGAATGTGTAAATCAGTCTGGGTAGAATTAATAATTAAAAAATATTTTTTTAAATCTTTTATTTAAGAAGGTACCAGAAGTTGAACCTGGGACCTCCTACATGGGAGACAAGCACTCCTATACTGAGCTACATCTGCTCTATAGAACTGATATCTTAAAAATATTTAGTATTCCAATATATGAACATGTAATGTTCTTCCATTTATTTAGGTCTTTTTTGGTTTCTTTTAGCAATGTTTTGTAGTTTTCTTAATACAGGTCCCTTATATCCTTGGTTAATTTATTCCTATATATTTTATTCTTTTAGTCACTATTGTAAATGCATTTTTTTCTGACTTCTTCCTCATATTGCTCAGTAGTGTATAGAAATGCTACTGAATTGCCCATATTAATCCTGTATCCTACCACTTTGTTGAAGTCATATATCAGTTCTAATAGCTTTGCTGCAATTTTTGGGGGGAATTTCTTGTGATAGGATCATATCATCAGTGAATAGTGAAAGTTTTAATTCTTCCTTTCTTATTTGGGTGTCTTTTATTTCTTTATTCTTGCCCAACTGCTCTAGCTAGAACACCTAGCACAATAATGAATAACAGTTATGACATTAGGCATCCTTGTCTTGTTCCTGGTTTCAGTGGGAAAGGTTTCAGTCTTTCACCATTGAGTAGAATGCTATTTGTGGATTTTCATATATGCCGTTTATCATGTTGAGAAAGTTTCATTCTAATCCTCTTTCAGACAGTTATTTTTATCCAAAAAGGATGTTGTATTTTTTCAGGTGCATTTTTGAAAGCAATCAAGATGGTCATATAATTTTTTCTTCTTCAATTTATTAATGTGGCTTACTACACAAATTAATTTTCTTATGTTAAACACCCTTAGATACCAGGAATAAGACCCCTTGATTGTGGTGTATTCTTCTCTTAACATGCTTTTGGATTCGGGTAGCAAGTATTTTCTTGAGGATTTTTGCACCTATATTCATTAGAGAAATAGGTCTGTAATTTCCTTTTGTCATAGTATCTTTATTTGTCTTTGATATTAGGGTGATATTGGTCTCATAGAATGAGTTTGCTAGCATTCCCTCCTCTTCAATTTTTTGAAAGAGGTTGTGCAAGATTGGTATTAGATCTTCTTCAAATGATGGGTAGAATATACCTGTGAAAATATCTGTTGCTGGACTTTTTGTTTTAGGGAGGTTTCTGATGACTTTTTCAGTCTTTTTGCTTGCGGTTGGTTTGTCGAGGTCTTTTTATCTCTTCTAGGGTCAGTGTAGGATGTTTGTTTCTAGGAATTATACCATTTCTTCTATGTTGGCTTAGTTTGTTGACATACAGTTGTTCATAATATCATTTTATGATCTCTCATAATTCTCTGGGGTCAGTGGTAATGTCCCCTTCTCATTTCTGATATTATTATATTATCTTCTCTATTTTTTTTCTTTGTTAGTCTAGGTAAGTGTCAATTTTGTTGTTCTTCTTAAAGAACCAAGTTTTGTTTATTTTTATTCTCTCTACTGTTTTGTTCTCAATTTCATTTATTTCTGTGCTAATCTTTTCTGTTTCTTTCCTTCTGCTTGCTTTGTGATTAGTTTACTTACCTTTTTCAAGTTCCTCCAGGTATACAATTAAGTTTTCAATTTTAGTTGTTTCTTCATTTTTAATATAAGAAGTGAGGGTATAAATCTCCCTCTCAACACTACCTTTGTTGTATCCCATATGTATTGATATGTTGTGTTCTCATTTTCATTCTTTTTGAGATATTTACTAATTTCTCAAGCAATTTTTTCTTTGACCCACTGATTATTTAACAATGAGTTGCTTAATTTTCATATATTTGTGAATTTTCCCATTCCCCCTGTTATTGATTTCCAGCTCCATTCTATTATAATCAGAAGAGGTGCTTTGTATAATTTCAGTCTTTTAAATTTATTGAGACCTGTCTTGAACCCTAACATATGGTCTATCCTGGAGAAAGATCCTTGGACACTTGAGAAGAATATATATCCTGCTGTTTTAGGGTGAAATGTTCTGTAAATGTTTGTTAGGCCTGGTTTATTTATAATTTTAATCATATGATCTGTTTCATTATTGATCTTCTGTCCAGATGTTCTATCCAATGCTGAGATTGGTGTATTGGAATTTCCAATCATAATTGTAGAGAAATTGATTTCTCCATTCAGTTTTATCAGTATGTGCCTCATGTATATTGGGGCACCCTGGTTAGGTCCATATACATTTATAATTGTTATTTCTTCCTGATAAATTACTTTTTAATTAATACCTAATGACCTTTTTCATCTCTAATAACAGTGTTGCATTTAAAATCTATTTTGTCCAATATTAGTGTTGCTACTCCAGAACTTTTTCCAGCCTTTCTCTTTTAGCCCAATTGTGTCCTTGCATCTAAGTTGGTTTTCTTGTAGACAGCATATAGATGGAGCATATTTTTTATCCCTTCTGTCAGTCTATGTCTTTTGATTGGGCAATTCAATCCATTAACATTCAATGGTATTACTCTAAAGGCATTACTTACTTCACCTATTTTATCCTTTGGCTTTCCATTGTCATATTTTAATAATCTCTGTCTGTTTACCCTTTAAGTTACCCTTAAAAATACTCTTTATTTTTATACTCTTCTCCATATCTCCTGCCCCTGCTTTTTCCTTTCAGGCTGTAGCAGTCCCTTTAGTATCTCTTTTAAATCTGGTCTTTTGGTAACATACGCTCTTAGTTTTTGTGAAGATTTCAAACTCATTCTGATTTTTGAAGGACAGCTTTTCTGGATAAAAAAAAATATTGGCTGGATTTTTTCTCTTTCAGTACCTTAGCAATATCATACCACTGCCTTTTCACCTCCATGGTTTCTGATGACAGATCAGCACTTAGTCTTACTGAGCTTTGCTTGCAAATGAATGCATTGCCTTTCTCTTGCTGCTTTCAGAATCCTCTCCTTATAGCTGGTATTTGAAATTTTGAAGAGTAGGTGTCTCTGAATAGGTCTATTCAGATTTATTCTGTTTGGAGTTCCTTGTCCTTGGATATTATTATTTATGTCTTATAAGGGTTGGGATATTTCCAGTTACTACTACCTCAAATATTCTTTCTACCCCTTTCTCATTCTTTTGTCCTTCTGGTACACCTATAATATTTGTGCATTTTGCACTGTCATTCTATTCCTTGGGAAACTGTTGAATTTTTTCCATTCTTTCCTTTTTCTGTTTTCCTATCTTTTCAAGTTCAGATGCACTGTCTTTTAATTCACTGATTCTGTCTTCAGCCCATTCAAATCTGCTGTTATATACCTCTTATGCATTTTCTTTTGAAGTACCAAAGGCTGGAGAATGAACCCAGAACCTCATATATAGGAAGCTGGCACTCAACTCCTGAGCCACATTGGCTTCCCTGAGTTGGTTTTTTCATTTGTTTTGCTTGTTGTTTATTTTTTTTCATGAGGCATTGGGAACTGAACCCAGGATGTTCCATGTGGGAGGCATGTGCTCAACTGCTTGAGCCACATCTGCTACCCCTCTTATGTATTTTTAATCTCATCTATTGTGTCTTTCATTCCCATAGCTGTTACTTTTCTCTGTAAGCTTTCAACTTGCTCCTTATTCTCCCCAGTGTCTTTGGAATATCATTGATCTATGTAGTCATATTTTCATTCAACACTCTAAATTGATTTAGTAGATTTGTGTGATCATTATTGATTAGTTGTCCTAAATTTTTATATTAGTGTCTCATCAAGATTTTTGACTTGTTCCTTTGGCTGGGATATATCTTCCTGATTCCTCATATCATTTGTAATTTTTTGCTGATATCTAGGCAACTGATTATGTTGGTGAATTTATTCTGATGATCAATATCGCTTTTACCTAGTTGTTTTGTTTCATGGACACTCTTTGATTTTTGGTTCAAATTATTCTGTCTTTAAAATTGCCAAACTTAAGTTATCAAAACAAAGACAGGCTCCATTAATGGGGCATACACCAGATTCAAGGGGTCTGAGACTCCAAAAACCTTTTGTACTTTGTGCAGTTTCTCATCCTGTTAGCAGATAGTGATTTTCAGAGAATTTTTCCATGGAAAGCAATGCTAAGCACAAAATCACATCAAAATAAGTTATATATCACTTCTCAGGCTTTTGGCTTAGATCATGTATACCAGCTGTTCTTAGTTTAATATCTGATACATCTCTGAGGACAATATAGTAAATGGATTTTTGGAATAAGGAGATGGATAGGAGCTGGCTCTGCCCACTTCATTCATTGACCTGGTATTGCAATATCTCTGGGAATGGTGCACACACACACACACACACAAAAAAAAAAAAACAGTTAGAGACATGCAGTTTTTCTTGGGGCAAAGTTTCCCTCTGGCTGTATCCCTGTCAAACCTATAAAACAAGTTAGATATACAATAAACATTTGCATTACCCTAAGGAGAAAATGGAAGGAAAACAGGCATCACTCCTCTCAAATTGTTTTATTTTATTTTATTTTTTTCATATATATTTTAAAAGATGCTTAGATTACATAAATGTTACACAAAAATTACAGGGATTCCCATGATCTCCACCTCTCATACCTCCCATAACATCTCACATAAACAACTTTTATTGGTGTGGCACATCACCCCTTCAATGGATATACACATCCTGGGGCTTTGCCACTAAGCATAGACCACAGTTCACATCGTAGACCACACTCTCTCCCACACAGTTCTGCATGGTATACGCTGATGTAAAATGGTCTATATCCATCACCACAATGTCACTCAGGACAATCCCCAAGTCCTGAAAAAGCCCCTGT
>JAQZBX010102180.1:0-11183 GCA_029593785.1 Cabassous unicinctus | reverse complement strand
GGATTTGGAGAACAACTAGTGAGATTTTCACTTCTTTAAAATCTCCATCTATTAAATTGACACAAAGTATAGTACTGCGTGTTCATTCCTAAGCAGACATAGAATATTATTTCTAGTGTCCCTACATCAGGCTTGGTCCCTGATGAAGGGCGTGACTGGAAATGCCAGGGAAAATGAATCTGTGTTCCCACTTCTCTTGCACTCCTGGTCACAACCAGAAAGAAGAGGTAGGATGAAGGCGTGGAGAGGGACAATGGACTGCTCTCTTTCCGTGCTTCCTTTTTAGAAAGTCAAATAAAGGTCTCTTGCATCCTGAAATTTGGAAATACTATGAAAATAATTTTGTGAAAAAATAAAAGCCCACCTTTATATTTTAATTAAACATTTTCAGTTTTACATCTAATTATGAATTTCATAAACTGAATTGTTTACTGATTCCCAAACCTCTTCTTAAAAGAAAGACTTTTTTTTCCATAGGGTAGATTACTCTCAAACATAAATATGATGGTCAATAATATTCTTGGCTAAAAATATCTTCATCACATCCTTTCTATGGTTGTTTTGATTTCCTCCAATTAGAAACATTTTCATTGGTTTAAATTTTCTTGCTGAAAGCCGTTAATCGTTACTCATTAACGATCAATAACACTTTAATATATGATAACTCATGTTTTATTGACAACCTATTATATTCCATGAAACTTATGGGCCTTTCTTTATTCCTCACACCATGTAAAACAGTCTTAGCCTTACTTTGTAGAGGAGAGTCCTGAGGATAGCTAGCTAGTGAATGAAAGAGTCAGGGTAGCTGATGCTCTTTGAACTGTCCCAATGTCAGGTTAGCAGAAAATCTTAGTGGATCCTTGGAATAGGAGGCAGAGGTCTGTAGCTGTGCAGCAAAGAGGAGAAAAGGAAAGCCAAAAAGGCACTTTTTAGAAGGACAGGTCATAATATTGTGGTAGAGAGATGAGAAGTGATGAAGCAACGGAGGGGGCTTTTAGGGAGGGATTGTGAGTGGAAGGGCAATGTAATGATACTGGGGGCTGGAATTAGGTAGAGCTGATGTAAAGTTTGAAATATCCTGAATCCCTTCAATCTCTTGGCTTAAGTTTGCCTTATTCTGCAAAGCTTTCTCTGAAGACCCTGTTGGGAGATGACCCACTGTTAGATGGTACGTAACTTCTTTTCTTTCACAGTCTTTGTTGTAATTGCCCATTTATTTGTCTATGACTATCAATATGCTGTTTATTCCATGAGGGTGCAGTCACCATGTATCTTGCTAATCATTGCATTACAAGCATCACCTAGAGTATTTGTCTTACACATGTACACATGCACACACACACCCACACACAATTTGAATGAATAAATGATGCAGAAACTGGAACAAAAGTAGTCACGCTACAATTTACTATGCTTCAAATATCATTTCCCTGGTCTTTTAGTAATTGTTGGCATCCCATTTAAGAAACATTCCAATGAGTCCATTTTGATATAAATAAATGATTGAATAAATGGGGAAATGGGAAGAAAATCTTCCATCCAGAAGAATTTCAATCAATTTATTTAGATACTCTCTCCTCAGGGAGGTGGAGCTTCACTCCTTAGCATGTGCTGCATTTAGCAATTTGCTTCCAGAAAGTAGGGCTTGAAAAGAGAGGAAAACAGTAACTTTATAGTGGAGAAATCTGGCAAACACTCTCAGCCAGCTGATCAAGGTAATCAATGATAGAGCATGTTGATAATATGACATGACATCATGATATGACGGCATGACAATTTCTTTGGTCTTCCTCTCAAAATCTCAATTGGATGGTCTTTCAGAGAAAAAAAAGAAAAACAACAACAACAACAACAAAAACTTGACCAGTACTCATCAAAACTGTCAAGGTCATCAAAAAACAAGGAAAAGTCTGGGAGCCTGTCAGACTTAAAGGAGGCTAAGGAGATAGGGCAACTAGATGTAATGTGATATCTTGGATCAAATGTTGGAACAGAAAAAGGACCGTAGAAAAAAACTAGTCCAACATAAATAAAGTGAAGTTTAGCTAATAGTAAAAAATGAAACAAACTGAATAAACATTACCTGTTAAATAAATAAATATTTTCTGTTTATTCAACAGATTTTAATTATGAGTAACTAGTAGGTGTAAAATCCTGGGGCAGATAAGCTTATGAATCTGATATAGTAGCAGGCTTCAAAAATCCATTGTTTCAGGGCGATGAGCCATGGCCATATATAAGCATGATACAACTCCATGGAGGAGGTGATTTCCATGTTGACTTAAAAAGTTGAGCTTGAGGTGGGATGAGAGAGACAATAAAAATCTGAGGGAGAAAAATGTGAGCAATAGGAAAGTAAACAGAAATTTCATGGGACAGTCTAGAAATGACTAGTCTTTTAATATGAGGGCATGGAGGGTGAGGACAGACATTTATGGTTGGTGATTATTTGTTTTAAATATTCTTTCCACGCTAAAATAAAAGATTCAGGAAAGCTGGAATTGTGTGAGTTTTTGCACACTATTGTTTCCCCAATTTGTAAGGCAGTTTATAAGCACACAGTTGGGGCTCAAAAATATGTTGAAATAAAGGCAGGGTGAACAGAAGAAATGAAAGGAGTTGGGGAGGAAAGAAGAGAGGGAAAGAGAGAAGGAGGAAGAAACAAAAATGTGGTGGTCTAAAGCCAAGTATTTTGTAAGCTTGTGGGTCCTCCAAGCTATGGCAAATGTACTTTATCTTATGAACCTGAAGAATAAAGGTAGTCCTTAAACTAAAGCAAGTTATCCCTCTCTAAAATTAAATATTGTATATATTCATTATTTTAAGAAATGTATTAACTGGTAAAATTTTGTTTCGAGTAATTCAATTTAATTTTTTATCATCTGCTGCTACTTGTTACTGAGCACTAGCAGATTATAAAACAAATGAACAAGTTGCAAATGAATATTAATGGAAAACATGGAAATATTATTTTAAGATATGTTATTGTATTTTTTTCATATTCTGAGACCAGCATGATTTTCTCATACACTTATTTTCTGTTAGCAAGATTTTTGTTTTGAGCAGTGGAATAAAATATGTCCAAATATTAACAGAATTTCACAAAGAAAACGATTACTTCTCTACAAGTAAGTTTGAGAGCCACTACTGAAATAGAAATCAGGAGCTCTAAAAAGTCTCAGGGCAGGTTAGTGATTGGAGATGGGAGATGGAATAAAGCGGGAGGACAACTCAGTGTAAGAAGTCCATAAGCTTCAACAAAGGCCAGGTGACAATGCAGTGTCAGTGGAAAGAGAGGAAAGTAGATTGTTTGTGGAAAAACAGAAAGTATTACACTCAAAATATTGGGGAAAAGTGTAGAAATGGATTGTGAGAGCAAGTCCAAATCAAGATTAGGAATTGAATATGTTCTATATTGGTTTTTTAAAAAAGACATAAGACCTTCAATTTCTAGCAATAGGGTGGCTAAATTCCAGAGACATCTTCATTTATCTGTTCACTCAATAAAAATTTTTCTAATGTACCATGGGTGTCTAGAAATTAAGGATGCGTCTGTGAAGGTAACAAATTCAAATCCCTATCTTCCTGAGGCTTACTATCTAGCAGGGGAAGACATAAAATATTAACAAAATATATAGGTGAATTATATAGTACTTTAGAAGTTGATTAATGCAATGCAAAGGAAAGTATTGTAAAGACAATTGAGAGAGCTGGCTTTTGGAATGGGTATTTGCAATTTAAATGGGATGACAAAGTAGGATCCACTGAGGTGGTGATTTTTAATTTTAAAAAATCCAAGGGAGGTGTTAGAGTGAGTCATGTATATCTGGAGGAAAAGGCCTGAGATAAGAACATGTTTGATATACTTGAGGAATGATGAAGAGGCCAAAGTGAGGCTGACCATTTCACAATAGAAAGACTAATAGGGGAAGAGGTCTGATGGTTATTCTTAGGTATCGACTTGGCTAGGCTATAGTAAATAGTTATTTAATTAAACACTAGCCTAGGTGTCATTGTGAAGGTATTTTGTAGATGTGGTTAACATCTAAAATCAGTTAACATTAAGGAATGGAGATTACCCTGAGAAATGTGGGGGAATCTCATCCAATGAGTTGAAGGCCTTAAGACCAAAGAAATGAAGTTTCCTAGAGAAGAAAAAATTCTGGCTCGAGACTGCAGCCTAAAAACATGCCTAAGTTTCCAATATGTTGACCTACCCTACGAATCTTAGACTTGGCAGCTCCCATGATCACATGAGCCAATCCCATAAAATTAATGTCTTAATGTATACATAGATATATCCTATTAGTTCTATTTCTCTGGAGAACCCTGAGTGTTACATGGAGGATCTATTTTAGATAGGATTATGGAGGAAAAAAGAGTTGAAAGCAGTAGTCTATGCTAAAGAGTGTCAAATGCTGCAGAGCTCTAGCAAGGTGATATTTTATAAATAGCCCATTGATTTGGTTTTTAGAATGATATAGAGTGTAGTTCCAGTGGAATTCTGAAAGCCAGGTGAATTGAAGGGAAGTACAGATAAAACAATTATAGATAACTCAAGAGACATGGTTACCAAGGTAAGCAGGGAGTTAAAGAAATAACATGACTTGAAAGCAGATTTGGGATCCTTTTGTAAGGAGAAAATCTTAGGTGTAAATGTAATCATAGGAAAAGCAGAGTGTAGAGTTTGGTTAGTAGAGTTTGGAAATGAGAAAGAGATTGAGAGAGAGAAAGAGGGAGATTGATTGGTTGATTGGTTATGGTAACCATCATAACCAATTGGTTAAGATCCACTGGTGGTAAGTAGGGTGGGATTCAAGCCTTAAGGTAGAGGTTAGACATGAAAATGGAAAGAAGAAATTAATATTTTCAAATCAGCTCCTCCTTAGGCATAGTATATTATGTAATATATGCCTCATAACACCCATGTGCAGTAGTTATTGTACATTTTTACAAATGAGGAATGTAAGGCTGAGAACATTTAAGAATTTGACCTCAGTCACAAAACTAGTAAGTATTATAGCTTGGGTTTGAGTACACAAATATTTAATTCCAAAGCCTGGTAAGGAAGTTTTATCCAAAAAAAAACATTTATTCATTTGTCCTCCCAACAAACATAATGTGCATCAGAGTTTTAGTATGTGGCTGAAAATTCAAAGACAAATAGTATCATAGGCTTTATTTTTTCCCCTTCAGACTTGTTCGCATTAGCCACATCAGCTTATGTCATAAATTATCAATTACCTAAAATTGGCATCTAAATTCATCTGTTCAATTCATCCATTGAATCCATTGATTAAATCATTCACTCATTCGCTCATTTATTTATTCCACAAATATTCATTAATTCCAGTAAATATTTTTATTGAGTGTGCGCTTTGTGCCAGACATTGTTCTACGCATGAGGAATAGGACAGTGGCGGAGATGACTATGTTTCTTACTGGTGTGGCATTGAGTATTTATCATGCTTTGAGTTCCTACAAGTGCGCAGAGAGAGATGAGACCATGCCAGGGAAAGAGACCTGCGGAAGATAGTATGACCCTTTCCTCCTGTAGGAATGCCATCCTTCCATCCCAGACAATGGATCTATAGGGATCAGGCAAACGTAAGCCCTCTCTCTGCCAGCATGATATATAATAGGTCTGACCTGAAGAGGAGGAACAGGGCTCAGCCAGATGATTTTTGTGTCATGGTGGTTCTTTGTGTCGGGTGTAAATCCAAGAAATTAATTCAAGAAGTCTAAAACCTTTTTATAGCTCCTGATAAGAAGAGCTAACCTTGAGAAAGGTATCGAATAGGAACTAGGTGAGAGATTTCGGCTGTTTGGTCTATGGTAGGGCTAAATTGTAGTCTCAACGGGAGGGAAATGTAGCAGTACCTCTAGGTCAGAGTATAATGCCTCTTTAGTACAAGGGTCCCGTGTAGAAAAGTCTAAACCAATAAAGGTGAGGGTAGTGTTCTCCAGGATGTAAGGGAGTTCAATCTATTCTGAAATCAAGGGATCCATTGCAAAATGCCTTGTGGTTAGTGGAGAAGAGAACGGATGGTTTTTTAACAGGTGATTCCTATAGCCCAAGATTCTGTCTGTTTGAACCTGATAGTAGCCAAACATCAGTTGAGAAAATTCGGAGCTGGGGATGGAGAAGAGTAGGTAAGGCTGATGTACAGCACAATACGAAGCACAATATGAAGTAATAGTATATTAAAGAGAATGCCAACTGCCTTTTCAGGGAACTGCCTTATTAATGTGCCTTTTATGACTTTTCTAATGGAATTCCCTGGAAAGAGATATATCAAACCTGTCTTCATAAAAAAAAAAAATGCTCGAAAGAGAATATTGACATATGCATTGGTCCAGGGCCTCGAGAAGTGGATGCCAGATCAGGATGAAACATGCAAGAAATTTATTCAAGGAAATGACTGTGAGAGAAAATGAGGTAGGAGCCAGAAAAGGCTGTGAGAGCTGCCGGACCACAGTGCAGTTCAGACCCCATGTGAAAGAGCGGGAAGGAGGGAATGTTGGGTGGAAGCAACTTAGTCTGCCATGCAATTCCAAGAAAAATATGGCAAGGCCATCAGGAGTCCTCGAGCCAAAGTTTCCTGTCAATGGAGCCGTACATTTCTCAGGAATGGAACTAACATCTCATCCCTGCCACACTCAGCCATTGCCCTGGCAGCGTGGGGAAAGTATGGACTTGGGACCAATGCTGGGATGGATTTCAGCCCACAGGAGCTGGGGCCAAGGACCAATGACTTTTCCTCCAGTCAGAGGACTGCAAGGTAAATTCTCACGGCTGCCACAGAAGATGGAGTTAAAATGCATACAAATATTGTATCTTCTTTTAATAGCCACCTCACCCCTGAAGAGTCCAAATCCTTCTGTAAATATCACAATGTATGTCTGCTCCCCTGTGCTTTATGATAAAGAAGAAAAAGCATCCTTTCTTTTTTATTTGGCTGAATAAACGTATTATTGAGTGGCATGAATCAAACAATACTAATCCTAGAGAAGATGACATAATTTGAAACTACTCCATATTTCTTATTTCTAAAATAAAAGTTTTATATCTTAAACAAAATTTGTTTATTTAAAAATATCAGTAAATTGGAAATTTTATCCTCAGTAAAATAAACCTATCTTTTTTTAGCCAAGTACTTTAAAAAGAAGTATCCAAATTTAATATTGTTGCGGCAAAATCTGCATGTCTAATGCACTATTAGACATGTTGTTTAGCTATTAGTTTTATGCTGAATGTGGCAGGTATTTTTAAACAAATATAGAGACCCATATTTTTCCCATGTAGAATGATCTTTTTAATGTATTGCTATTGGAATATACTAGAGCAGTCCACTAAATACAATGGGGATCTCAGTAGGGACATTTTTTTTCATGACAGTTCAACAAATACAGGAAGTGGATGCTAGGACCATAGATGCGTATGTTTCAGAACATTTACCAGATGCCAGAATGACTTTTGAATTTGTACACGTCCACATAGCTGGTGAACAAGCATGGTCAATAGATAAAGGAAGCAGCAGGAGTGCTATTATATGGAAAAATCAAATCATGGCTTTTTTATTTTTTTTAAAGTCAGCTCTAGATGATGTAATCTAGTATTCTGCCTAATGGATAATGATGGGTAAGCAAAGCCAAGCCCCTGCCACACCAGCTGAGCCATCTATGCCCTCTTTCCCCAATCTGTGCTTATTAGCCTGCATGCTACTGAATATCATTGTTTTGCTTTGCATATGAGAAGCCAAAGATAGAGTCCATTTTTCACACATAAGAAAAAAAGAAAATAACTTTAATTTACAGTATTTGCAGTAATAAGGATTGTAGAAGTACATAACTTTCTACTATATGTCTTAGAGCTAATTTGTGAATTCTTCTTGGCTTTAGATGTAGGTTAGTGTCTTTCAGTTGGGCATGATTAAAGACAAATTGCCTTGTTATGAACCAGCTTTGTTTTCATTTTTCACAGAATAAAGTCCAGAAGCACCCAAGCAGATAACATTGGGGTGTGACAGTAGATGCATTTGCATATTGTAGTTTACAAGGGCAGCAAACATACCATAATTAATGGACAGTTTACTCTGGCAATTTGTGAAAAAAGAAATGCTTAGCTTTATGCAGTTATTATTGTTATTTTTTACATTCAATGAATGTTCATAAATAAATTACTTGTCCATTTTCAATTGTAGGTTTTTCAAACTTGGAGGGCATTTCTTAGGAAAACTGATTTAATTAAGTAGGAAGGGATTGGATGCTTGGACTGTTGGAAACAAATATTAATTTGTAAAGATCCATGTACCCTTAACTTGGTTGTCAAAGCACTGACTAGGACAGTATTAAATTAACACACATAAAATCTTAATTTTAAAATGGAGGAATAAAAAAGTACAGTGATGAAGTCACCTATAACTATCTGCCTGGAAATAAACTTATTTTCACTTCAAAGATTACACATTTCACTTGGAGTGTGGATACCATGAGGATAGTGTATACATGAGTTCTGATTATCTGATTAGAGGCAGAAAAGTCTATCCAAATTTTTAAGAAAATCTTAAATGGAGGCTAAGAATATATAAAGCAATTAAACCAGAATGATTATAAGTGGATGTCGGTTTCTAATAAGTAAATGGAATGTTTCCAAGGAAAAGTCTGTTCTGAGACGATGAGGTTCTCTGTGGCCCTGGCTTCTTTAAATGGATGAAGCAGAGACCAAAACAAGATTACTCTTGAATTAAAAAGACCCTATGGCATCTGGCTCAGTGGTCCACAATCTGTCATGTTTTTATGAATACATAAAAGACGGGCTGAGTTTATCTTTGCGTGTCTCCTGCACAGGTGGTCAGCCTTAGCATTTAAAGGCATCACTTAATATGCATTCTGCCCCACCAGGAGGAGTCCTTTCACCTCCCATTAGTGTACCGACATGGTGAGCAGGCTCAGAGCGCAGCCTGGGAATCTGCCTCCTGATTTTGGAACATTGGCTTTTACTTTCTCCCTGTGCTTTGTACTGCAGCTGTCATATGGCTCTGCATTTTAAATTTCGTTGTCTGTCAATCATTTAAATGAAGAGAAAGAAATCACCCATAAAACTCGGGTGTTCTGTGGAACACGAGTGCTTTATTTTACAGAGGACGCTCCCCTCTGGGACGGGATCTTTGGTGTAGCTTGTTCTTTATTTGCCCTAACGTTAGAGAGTTCTTTCTGGTTTTAAATGTGTTTTAAAGACCTTGGGTCCAGAATAAAATCAAAAGTTAAAAAAATAAAAGAACTTAGGGGACAGAGAGAATTCTAGCATCCATGAGGCAGCAGGAAACCATTCCAAAGCACATGTGTCATAGCATGCCAAGTCTTTATTACTCCTGGGAAGGCTTTAGCCTCTAGAATATATTTTTAAGGTGGAGAGAAAATCTATAGTACACAGATCATTTGAAATGGGGTCGGTATTCCTATTAGACTAACTTATAGAGAAAACTAAGAGACCACTGTTTTTGCCATACACTTGTTGAGTAGTTTTGATGACACATCTGCTCTTAGGCTGGGAGAAAGAGACGAGGACAGTAGGTCTTTGTAAAAGCTTTTCTTCAGAACCAGGTCTCTGTTACATGATACCTCAGATTCCAAATACATTCTGCTGGCTTTCACACAGAGAGAAGAGGTAAAACATTTTAAAGTCACTCAAAGCCCAATTAGATATTTTAAACCTCCATTGTAATGACTTAAAATCATGTACTCATTACATTTATTTTAAACAATATTTTGAAAGATCTAAAGTGGGAAATTTTCTTCTTTCCCCGGGACCCATTATTATGTATTAATATTCACTGATCTTCCAATGCAGCAATCTGTTTCAGTATCAAAATAACACTTTAATTCTATAACCTCTTTCGCTAAAAAAAAGTCTTTAGAAATAAACTTTCCTTAGGATGTATCAGCCGGGTAAGGCTAACACTAAGACATCAAGCTTAGGAAGTATGTGGTGAGGAGTTTGCTTTTTCTTAAATGAAAGTAATTCTGTTTCTCATAGTATAAATATACTTCTAAAAAACTGAAAAAGGTAAAAGATCATTATTTTGGATTATATATAATGCTACCACACACAATAACCACTCTTAATTGTATGATATTTTTCCTATGAGATTTTTAATTTAATGCATAATGAAGTTTTTTGGTAGCTGAAATATATTGTCAAATTGCTATTAAAAAAAGACTAATTTTGTACTTCCCCAAGCAGTGCATGGGTGCATCTATTTAATTGCTTGGCACTTTTACCATGTATGTGTGTGTGTTATCAATGTATTCTGATTAGATAAGCACAAATGTAGTTCTTTGATTTCTAGTGGAAATGAGCTTTTGTTTTAACCAGTTCTGTATTTTTGGAATCATCTGTTCATAGCCTTTGTGCATTTATTTAGGCTTTAGTGGTTTTTATAGACTTTCTCTAGCTCTTTATACAATAAGCATATTAATCTTCCTCTGTCTTAATTTTTTATTAATTTTGGTCAATTTTATGTAAAGTTTCACATTTGCATAAATTGTTTGTAAGTAATTTTGGCCTTTCTTATTTCTTTTGGAGCTTTTACATTTAGACAGAGATAGTATTTTAATGAGAGTCTTCTGATAGGTACAGTTGCCGGAATTCTCAGGCAAACCTGCATTTGTACCAATAGCAGTCTATTTTATGTCAAGGCAGCAATCTATTATATAAATGTCCATATAATCTCATTGACTTGGCATCTGGATTTGTGTTTATGTTCTGACACATGATCATCTCCACACATCAAGCTACCAAATTGATATTACCTCTTATCTAAATACCCTGAACATTCCTGTGTTATGCATATCTAGTCTTGGGGCAGTTTTTAGTTTTCCCAACCAGTGCCTATGAAAACATAAGGTGGGTTAAGGTAATTTGCTAGGATGAAGCTGAGATATAGGCATTTTATCCGATTTCAAGTCATTTGAAGGCAAATACACTTTTAGCTGAGACAGCTAATTTTTCTCAACCAAGATATAGAATTCTAATATTTTAGAAGGGAAACTGTGAAGTATACAAATTAATAGCATTTCTTTTATTAATGGGGAGACTATGGCAATTAATTTTTTTCCTTTTTTTTCTTTTTAATGTGGAAACTAAGACTGAGAGGTATTCAATGGATTGCTCCAGT
>JAQZBX010102179.1:0-11189 GCA_029593785.1 Cabassous unicinctus | reverse complement strand
TAGGGCTAATTAACTGAGGCAAGAGCCCCCTGAATATTTCATCACATGTTCCCTCTTACATAGAGGTCCAATATTTGCCTATAATTCCCTCAAAATTTGGCTAAGATAATATAACCAAATATAACGTTTGAACTTTATTTTTCCTTGGATGCCACAAGGACCCATTTGGTACCAAATTAAAATGAATCAATTGTTTTCCTGAGTGATTCATTTAAATCACTAAGTGGTGTCATAAATGATAAATACAACAATAAGCAATATGGACATAAGTCTAAATGCTGCACAGCATGACAACTAGGATAGGAAGTTCCTGGCAGAACAATAAAAACTGTTGACCTTTTGTGGCAGTTATCCATTTTGTCCATATTTTTACAGAAATAGAAATTAGAGAGAAACTATGGAATAAATGTTAGAATTTGCAGTTTCCCCCACTTCCCAAACCTTACAATGAAGGCTCATGATTGAACCCAAATTTTTCTATTTGTTTTTAGATTTCATGATGATTTTTCCACTATAAATCTCACCAAATACTAACCAACCCCTATTATTGAATGGTGCCAAAATTGTACTATACAACCATGTTATGGGGTATTTCAACCAAAAATGAATTGGTTTCCTCTAATAATTCTTGGGTTGTTGCACAAAAGTAAGTATTGGTTATTATACACAACTGGAACTTGTGTTTTTTTAAAAAGTATATTTATATCTGCCTTCAGGATAATATTAATAAGTTGAAATGAGGTGAAGAGTGAGTGAAACTGGAATAAATATATTATGATATGGCATACTACAGTACATTGAAACTGAAATTCCTCATGAGAGAAAATCTTTATCCCTTTTTGTATATTTATGTATTCTGAAAATCCTAGATAATATCTGTGTCCTGTGAAAGTTTCCTTTCACAAGAGACTTGTAGGTAAAATAAATCTTTTAACATTTAATGTTTTTAATTGATCCTCTTTCTTTGTCTCCAGAGTTTACCCACAAGGATTTTGAACTCCTTGATATTAGAGAGGATATGACATCCATACACAAAAACTGTATTAATTCCCATGTTCCTATTGCACAAGATTTCTTATTGTAAAAACACCTCAACAAAAACAAAAACACCCCAAAACTTCTATAAGATGGATGCCTAGCAATAGCAAATGAAAAGAAATTTGTTCTTAATTTTAGAAATAAAGCTTACATTTCAATTTTCTGGCCAACCTAATTCAATGCAAGTCCTTTTTTAGTGCTACTCTTCTGTAGGATTCTGTAAATTCATAGCTATTAGGAAATTAACATAAGGCAGAGATTGCCTCACATTTTCTGGAATATTGGGTAGGTTCTCTAGGTCAAACTGGGTACTTTGCAAACAGTCTTCACCAGATGCAATTATGATTCCTTCAATATAGAAATTAATTTCTGAGTCTGACTGACCACACTTAATCATAGCACCTTTTAAAGTTACCTTTTTGGTTAATTATACACATGAAGTAATTTTGAGGAAAATTAGAATAAACTTTAAGAAATAAAATACATACAACCGGTTATTATTATGCTCTAAAAATTCTTAAGGATCATAATGATTTCCTCTTATAAATACAATATTACTATTTCAGTCAGAAATGAAAAGGGCTTTTCTATAAATCCATATACTATAAAATATATTAAATAAGATATGAATCTCTGGAAATAACAATTGGTAATAAATTAAATTCATCAAATTGATTGTAGAAAAATGCCTTTGTTCAAATTTGACTTACTATTTGCTTTCTGTTTTAAATTCAGTAATATTTGGGCATGAAGGCCTTCAGATACTTGAGATATAACATGCAAAATTTAACTCATAATATTGCTCCACAATATGAGCCTTGGAAAGAGGAAGACCCCGTCATCTAAGCAAGGTTTATATGCTATATTTATGTTCTAACAGTTATACATTTGTAGCTTCTGAAGTAACTTTTGGAAGTGCAAATTCCCAGAAAGTTCAGAGATAGTGGTTTACAAAGGTAATTGCTTCTTAGGAGGTAAAGGGGGAGAGAAAGAAAAGGAGGTGACAAAGAATAAGATAGCTACATGTTGACTATCATTACAATGACAATCATAACAAAACTCAGTTGTCCAAGTTTTTTTGTATAAGTTCAATAAAATGCTTTAATTTTGCTTTCTGAAAAGGGGCTTAACAATAGAATTGGTCTAAATTATTTCCTGACCAAATAATATGGTGTGTGTGGTCTGTGTAAGACCTTCTGTTCCCTGAGGCACAAATGTAAAGATGTAAGGAACATGCTGATTTTTGTCCATAGTGGGACATACCAACCCATCACAACTTTTCTCATGATTTGGGCTTGACCAAAGTAGGATAAGGAAAGGGCACTATAGAAATATTAGTAAAGTTTCTTGGTGTTAATTCTTGCTGTTGTGAGGTTGAAGATGGGGAAGCATTGGATTCCTCTAGGTTCTTGGCTACGTTGCATAAATGAATTTAAGAACATGCCAGTTTAATTAGGCCAGTAAAAATAATTTATTGGGAAAAGTGGGAAAGAACAGAGTTGGCTGAGAAATAGGAGAGAAAGATGGAAATACACACCAGGATTTGGAGCGGGCTCCTCTAGGCAGAGAGAGCAAGCTCTGCCTTGTGTGGTTACCTTTTAAACTGTTCATTATTCCTCCCCCTTGCTAATGACAAGGGGATAGGCTCCAGATGTTATTGGTTACTCCACCAAAGGTAGAGGCCAATGGTGAGGCCTGTTTGGAATATCCAGGGCCAAAGGGGATGAGTCTGAGAAAGAGAAACAGGAAGCTCAAGGTTAAACACAAAGTCTCAGTGAGGCCTTGAAGCCATGTTGTCTGTCAGCCAGATTGTGGCTCATCTTCTTCTCATTTCCCTGAGTAACCTGCCTCAGGTCCCCCCTCAGAGAGTGCACACCCTTATTCTTAAGGAGGTGCTGAGGGGCAATGATGATTCTTCTGTAGTTACTTCCTGCTTGTTAGGGCAGTAGTCCCTGACAGGGCATAAACTTCTCTGGCTATTATATTGAGGTTGAGAAAAGATGGGTCTGACACTGTGGTTGGAACTGGATGATATTCCCAAATGACTAAGATCTTGTTTTGGAAGGCATTGATTCTGGAAGAAATAAACTTAGATAGAATTTTGAAGATATATAGCCCCACTAAAAGGATACAGAAAATGGTGGTAAATGGGCCCAAAAAGAATACAGCTATGATGTACTAGACCATGAGAGTGAGAAAGGCCAGGTGCCTTCAAAGTCTGCATCCCCCTGAAGATGGTGGGTTTCATTCTGCAGGTTTCAAATGCTGTCTAGGACAATTCCAGAGTGATTTATATAGAAACAGCATCTTCCCTTAAAACATAGTCATGTTTCCCCTTGTGCTGCTGTTAGCATGTTTAGGGATCTGCAATTTTGCAGCACCACAGCAGCAAGAGAGTCTGTTTGTTGTCTTAGGACTTTTATGGTACAGCTAGTTTCTTCTATGCTGTTAGCTCTAGGGAGAGATTTAGCATATAATGAGATTTGGTATAAATTTCAAATCCCAGTTTTACATGGTGGTGGTTATGCATAAGAGAGCTAAGAGAGGGATGAAAATAGGCATTTCCCTTTTAGTTACCATATAGAGAGAAACTACAGGAAATGAAAACAAGATTTCTTAAGGGGTGTCTGGCTTGCCTTCCCCCTAGCAATAGGCATTTGGGTTAGAGTTAGAGGGAACTGCTGGCTTTGACACAGACACTACTTAGCTTTGTCACTTGAAGAGGTACTTCGCACCGTCCAATGACTGGAACTCGTATGTCCCATCAGGTGCTTCTGGTGAGTTGGTATTTCCTTGGGCATCTGGCTTCACTTGGGATAACTGCACCCAGATGGCAGTTCCTTTAACTTTAACAGTTGCAGGATTGATCAGAACCACAGAGTAAGGGCCTTCCCATTTTGGCTCTAACTGAGAGTGAAGCCTGTTCACCTGCCAGGTTTTGATAAGAACCTGGTTTTCTCATCCAAGGTGAGGAAAGGTTACCCCCAGACCATCTTGAAGGGGCTAAGCTGAAGTAGGTCCTAGCCAACTTGATTGCAGTTTCACTTCTGGTGGGGAAATGCTTAGCCCTGGCAAGATGGCATGTGGGTTTGCCAATCCTCCTCAGGGTATGAGCAGAAAAAGCTCTGGAATAAGTTGCACATTTTTTAAATGGGCTGTTTGTCTTTTTATTTTCAAGATGTAAGATTTCTTTATTTATACTGGTTATTAGGAGCTTATTGGATAGATGGTTACCAAATATTTTCTCCCATTGAGTAGGCTGCCTTTTCACTTTCTTGAAAAATTCCTTTGGAGTACAAAATTTTTAATTTTAACCTGGTCCCATTTGTCTATTTTTTCCTTCATTGCTCTTGCTTTAAGTGTAAAGTTTATGAAACTTTTTCCTATTACAAGATCTTGTAGATGCTGCCTACATTATCTTCTGTTTTGACTCTTATATTTAGATCTTTGATCCATCTTGAGGTAATTTTTGTGTAGGGAGTAAAATAGTGTTCCTCTCTTATTTTGGATATCGATATCAAGTTCTCTAAGCAGCATTTGTTGAAGAGGCCATTCTGTCCCAGTTGAGTGAGCTTGGTAGCCTTGTTGAATATCAGTTGACTGTATATGCAAGGATCTATATCAGAACACTCAATTCTATTCCACTGGTCAGTATGCCTATTCTTGTGCCAATACCATGAAGTTGTTTTTTTTTAATAAATTGTTTTTATTTTAATTTTTTAAAATACTTAGATTACAGAAATGTTACACAAAAATTATAGGGATGCCCATATGCCTCACCTTCCACACCTCCCAGAACCTCCCACATGAATATCCTTCATTAGTGTGGCACATCACCTGCAATGGATACATACATCCTGGTCCACATCTCACTGATATGATCCAAAGTCTTAATCATAATTTAATCAAGTAAACATGAAATATAATATTATATTATATTGAATACAATATAATCTAATATGCCCAGAGGAACAGACCAGTTTACAAACATAATCCACTATCTATTTTTGGAATTCATATACAATATCAAACAGCCACAATAAGCAATATTTTCATTAGTATATATCAAAGTACAATTAGCAGATGACAAAGTGACTTTAAAACATACAGTCAGGTAGTGTGATTCCTCCAATTTAATTTTTTTTTCAATAGGTCTTTGGCTATTTGGGTCCCCTTGCCTTTCCAAATAAATTTCAAATCACATCATCATCTCTATTGATGCAAAAAAAATCATTTGATAAAATACAGCAAACTTTCTTCATAAAAACATTTCAAAAGATAGGAATAGAAGGAAACTGCCTCAACATGATAAAGGATATGTGTGAAAAAAGCCACAGCTAACATCATACTCAATGGTGAAATGCTAAAGGCTTTCACTCTAAGATTTGTAACAAGGAGAGTATGCGCACAGTCACCACTCTTATTTAACATTGTGTTAGAAGTACTTGCACAAGCATTTGGCAAGAAAAAGATATAAAAGACATCTAAATTGGAAAGGAAGAAGTAAAAATTTCACTATTTGCAGATTACATGATGCTATACATAGAAAGCCCTGAGATATCTACAACAAAGCTTCTAGAGCTGATAAAAGAGTTCAGTAAGGAGGCAGGATATGAGAAACACTTAAAAATCAGTTTCATTTCTGTACACCAAAAGGAGCAATCTGAGGAGGAAATCCAGAAAATAACTCCATTTATAATAGCATCTAAAAGAATCAAATACATATGAATAAACTTAACTCAAGATGTAAAGAACTTATATTCAAAAAACTACACAAAATTATTAAAGGGAATCAAAGAAGAGCTAAATAAATGGAAGAATATTCCATGTTCATGTCTTACCCAAATTGACAACAGATTAAATAAAATCCCAATAAAAATTAAAACAGCATTTTTTACTGAATTGGAAAGCTAAATTTGAAATTTATTTGGAAAGGCAAGGGGACCCAAATAGCCAAAGACCTATTGAAAAAAAAATTAAATTGGAGGAATCACACTACCTGACTGTATGTTTTAAAGTCACTTTGTCATCTGCTAATTGTACTTTGATATATACTAATGAAAATATTGCTTATTGTGGCTGTTTGATATTGTATATGAATTCCAAAAATAGATAGTGGATTATGTTTGTAAACTGGTCTGTTCCTCTGGGCATATTAGATTATATTGTATTCAATATAATATAATATTATATTTCATGTTTACTTGATTAAATTATGATTAAGGCTTTGGATCATATCAGTGAGATGTGGACCAGGATGTATGTATCCATTGCAGGTGATGTGCCACACTAATGAAGGATATTCATGTGGGAGGTTCTGGGAGGTGTGGAAGGTGAGGCATATGGGCATCCCTATAATTTTTGTGTAACATTTCTGTAATCTAAGTATTTTAAAAAATTAAAATAAAAACAATTTATTAAAAAAAAACAACTTCATGGTATTGGCACAAGGATAGGCATACTGACCAGTGGAATAGAATTGAGTGTTCTGACATAGATCCTTGCATATACAGTCAACTGATATTCAACAAGGCTACCAAGCTCACTCAACTGGGACAGAATGGCCTCTTCAACAAATGCTGCTTAGAGAACTTGATATCGATATCCAAAATAAGAGAGGAACACTATTTTACTCCCTACACAAAAATTACCTCAAGATGGATCAAAGATCTAAATATAAGAGTCAAAACAGAAGATAATGTAGGCAGCATCTACAAGATCTTGTAATAGGAAAATGTTTCATAAACTTTACACTTAAAGCAAGAGCAATGAAAGAAAAATTAGACAAATGGGACCAGGTTAAAATTAAAAATTTTGTACTCCAAAGGAATTTTTCAAGAAAGTGAAAAGGCAGCCTTCTCAATGGGAGAAAATATTTGGTAACCATCTATCCAATAAGCTCCTAATAACCAGTATAAATAAAGAAATCTTACATCTTGAAAATAAAAAGACAAACAGCCCATTTAAAAAATGTGCAACTTATTCCAGAGCTTTTTCTGCTCATACCCTGAGGAGGATTGGCAAACCCACATGCCATCTTGCCAGGGCTAAGCATTTCCCCACCAGAAGTGAAACTGCAATCAAGGTGGCTAGGACCTACTTCAGCTTAGCCCCTTCAAGATGGTCTGGGGGTAACCTTTCCTCACCTTGGATGAGAAAACCAGGTTCTTATCAAAACCTGGCAGGCGAACAGGCTTCACTCTCAGTTAGAGCCAAAATGGGAAGGCCCTTACTCTGTGGTTCTGATCAATCCTGCAACTGTTAAAGTTAAAGGAACTGCCATCTGGGTGCAGTTATCCCAAGTGAAGCCAGCTGCCCAAGGAAATACCAACTCACCAGAAGCACCTGATGGGACATACGAGTTCCAGTCATTGGACGGTGCGAAGTACCTCTTCAAGTGACAAAGCTAAGTAGTGTCTGTGTCAAAGCCAGCAGTTCCCTCTAACTCTAACCCAAATGCCTATTGCTAGGGGGAAGGCAAGCCAGACACCCCTTAAGAAATCTTGTTTTCATTTCCTGTAGTTTCTCTCTATACGGTAACTAAAAGGGAAATGCCTATTTTCATCCCTCTCTTAGCTCTCTTATGCATAACCACCACCATGGAAAACTGGGATTTGAAATTTATACCAAATCTCGTTATATGCTAAATCTCTCCCTAGAGCTAACAGCATAGAAGAAACTAGCTGTACCATAAAAGTCCTAAGACAACAAACAGACTCTCTTGCTGCTGTGGTGCTGCAAAATTGCAGATCCCTAAACATGCTAACAGCAGCACAAGGGGAAACATGACTATGTTTTAAGGGAAGATGCTGTTTCTATATAAATCACTCTGGAATTGTCCTAGACAGCATTTGAAACCTGCAGAATGAAACCCACCATCTTCAGGGGGATGCAGACTTTGAAGGCACCTGGCCTTTCTCACTCTCATGGTCTAGTACATCATAGCTGTATTCTTTTTGGGCCCATTTACCACCATTTTCTGTATCCTTTTAGTGGGGCTATATATCTTCAAAATTCTATCTAAGTTTATTTCTTCCAGAATCAATGCCTTCCAAAACAAGATCTTAGTCATTTGGGAATATCATCCAGTTCCAACCACAGTGTCACACCCATCTTTTCTCAACCTCAATATAATAGCCAGAGAAGTTTATGCCCTGTCAGGGACTACTGCCCTAACAAGCAGGAAGTAACTACAGAAGAATCATCATTGCCCCTCAGCACCTCCTTAAGAATAAGGGTGTGCACTCTCTGAGGGGGGACCTGAGGCAGGTTACTCAGGGAAATGAGAAGAAGATGAGCCACAATCTGGCTGACAGACAACATGGCTTCAAGGCCTCACTGAGACTTTGTGTTTAACCTTGAGCTTCCTGTTTCTCTTTCTCAGACTCATCCCCTTTGGCCCTGGATATTCCAAACAGGACTCACCATTGGCCTCTACCTTTGGTGGAGTAACCAATAACATCTGGAGCCTATCCCCTTGTCATTAGCAAGGGGGAGGAATAATGAACAGTTTAAAAGGTAACCACACAAGGCAGAGCTTGCTCTCTCTGCCTAGAGGAGCCCGCACCAAATCCTGGTGTGTATTTCCATCTTTCTCTCCTATTTCTCAGCCAACTCTGTTCTTTCCCCCTTTTCCCAATAAATTATTTTTACTGGCCTAATTAAACTGGCATGTTCTTAAATTCATTTATGCAACGTAGCCAAGAACCTAGAGGAATCCAATGCTTCCCCATCTTCAACCTCACAACAGCAAGAATTAACACCAAGAAACTTTACTAATATTTCTATAGTGCCCTTTCCTTATCCTACTTTGGTCAAGCCCAAATCATGAGAAAAGTTGTGATGGGTTGGTATGTCCCACTATGGGCAAAAATCAGCATGTTCCTTACATCTTTACATTTGTGCCTCAGGGAACAGAAGGTCTTACACAGACCACACACACCATATTATTTGGTCAGGAAATAATTTAGACCAATTCTATTGTTAAGCCCCTTTTCAGAAAGCAAAATTAAAGCATTTTATTGAACTTATACAAAAAAACTTGGACAACTGAGTTTTGTTATGATTGTCATTGTAATGATAGTCAACATGTAGCTATCTTATTCTTTGTCACCTCCTTTTCTTTCTCTCCCCCTTTACCTCCTAAGAAGCAATTACCTTTGTAAACCACTATCTCTGAACTTTCTGGGAATTTGCACTTCCAAAAGTTACTTCAGAAGCTACAAATGTATAACTGTTAGAACATAAATATAGCATATAAACCTTGCTTAGATGACGGGGTCTTCCTCTTTCCAAGGCTCATATTGTGGAGCAATATTATGAGTTAAATTTTGCATGTTATATCTCAAGTATCTGAAGGCCTTCATGCCCAAATATTACTGAATTTAAAACAGAAAGCAAATAGTAAGTCAAATTTGAACAAAGGCATTTTTCTACAATCAATTTGATGAATTTAATTTATTACCAATTGTTATTTCCAGAGATTCATATCTTATTTAATATATTTTATAGTATATGGATTTATAGAAAAGCCCTTTTCATTTCTGACTGAAATAGTAATATTGTATTTATAAGAGGAAATCATTATGATCCTTAAGAATTTTTAGAGCATAATAATAACCGGTTGTATGTATTTTATTTCTTAAAGTTTATTCTAATTTTCCTCAAAATTACTTCATGTGTATAATTAACCAAAAAGGTAACTTTAAAAGGTGCTATGATTAAGTGTGGTCAGTCAGACTCAGAAATTAATTTCTATATTGAAGGAATCATAATTGCATCTGGTGAAGACTGTTTGCAAAGTACCCAGTTTGACCTAGAGAACCTACCCAATATTCCAGAAAATGTGAGGCAATCTCTGCCTTATGTTAATTTCCTAATAGCTATGAATTTACAGAATCCTACAGAAGAGTAGCACTAAAAAAGGACTTGCATTGAATTAGGTTGGCCAGAAAATTGAAATGTAAGCTTTATTTCTAAAATTAAGAACAAATTTCTTTTCATTTGCTATTGCTAGGCATCCATCTTATAGAAGTTTTGGGGTGTTTTTGTTTTTGTTGAGGTGTTTTTACAATAAGAAATCTTGTGCAATAGGAACATGGGAATTAATACAGTTTTTGTGTATGGATGTCATATCCTCTCTAATATCAAGGAGTTCAAAATCCTTGTGGGTAAACTCTGGAGACAAAGAAAGAGGATCAATTAAAAACATTAAATGTTAAAAGATTTATTTTACCTACAAGTCTCTTGTGAAAGGAAACTTTCACAGGACACAGATATTATCTAGGATTTTCAGAATACATAAATATACAAAAAGGGATAAAGATTTTCTCTCATGAGGAATTTCAGTTTCAATGTACTGTAGTATGCCATATCATAATATATTTATTCCAGTTTCACTCACTCTTCACCTCATTTCAACTTATTAATATTATCCTGAAGGCAGATATAAATATACTTTTTAAAAAAACACAAGTTCCAGTTGTGTATAATAACCAATACTTACTTTTGTGCAACAACCCAAGAATTATTAGAGGAAACCAATTCATTTTTGGTTGAAATACCCCATAACATGGTTGTATAGTACAATTTTGGCACCATTCAATAATAGGGGTTGGTTAGTATTTGGTGAGATTTATAGTGGAAAAATCATCATGAAATCTAAAAACAAATAGAAAAATTTGGGTTCAATCATGAGCCTTCATTGTAAGGTTTGGGAAGTGGGGGAAACTGCAAATTCTAACATTTATTCCATAGTTTCTCTCTAATTTCTATTTCTGTAAAAATATGGACAAAATGGATAACTGCCACAAAAGGTCAACAGTTTTTATTGTTCTGCCAGGAACTTCCTATCCTAGTTGTCATGCTGTGCAGCATTTAGACTTATGTCCATATTGCTTATTGTTGTATTTATCATTTATGACACCACTTAGTGATTTAAATTAATCACTCAGGAAAACAATTGATTCATTTTAATTTGGTACCAAATGGGTCCTTGTGGCATCCAAGGAAAAATAAAGTTCAAACGTTATATTTGGTTATATTATCTTAGCCAAATTTTGAGGGAATTATAGGCAAATATTGGACCTCTATGTAAGAGGGAACATGTGATGAAATATTCAGGGGGCTCTTGCCTCAGTTAATTAGCCCTA
>JAQZBX010102178.1:0-11184 GCA_029593785.1 Cabassous unicinctus | reverse complement strand
CGAACCCGGGGCCTCTCATATGGTAAACGGGTGCGCTATCCATTGCGCCACAGCCGCTTCCTGCCGTGAGGTTGCTGCATCAGCCCACCGCACCGCTCAGGCCGGCGTGCCCTCACAAGGAGGCCTCGGGGCGCGAACCCGGGCCTCCCATATGGTAAACGGGGGCTCTATCCACTGAGCCACACCCGCTTCCCTAGAACTCTTTTGCTTATACAGATACAGAAGAAATTTAGTAGACTGCCCATGTATTTCACTTCTAGGTACTCCATGATCTATTAGCCAATGCCATAACTCCATGGGACACAGACTATTATGTGTGCTGCTTTGAATTGCCTTTCATTGCAGTAACCAAGCCCACCTTGCCTTTGGCGATTAACTGCAGATACTTGACTTTTACTGGACTGAGATCCCATCATCCCCATAATGTTTAAGGATTCAAATTCCATTACAGCCCTCCCTACAGTAATACCTGGACTGCAGAGAAGAGCAACCACAGAGCTCTTCAGAGAAGATGGAGTTAGTCTTACAAATTTATTCCTCACAGTCCTGGTTAAAGGTGTGTCCTCTGGACATTCCTGGGGTGGGTGGACAGGTCTCACATGGTAAATCCGTTCTAGCATTCCAATCTCTCTAAGCCTTTTAATCCCCTCATCTACTGTATACCAGAGCAAATCGGGCATCTCAACATCAGGCATGCTAGGCCATCGTTTGGTCCATGTTTCAGTCAACCACCCAAACAAACTGTTAGAGCCCTTTCTAACCCCTTAAGCTACAGTGTTGAATCCAGAATTTCTGCTTAGTGGGCTTATATCAATAAATTCAGCCTGATCCAACTTTATATTCCTTCCACCATTATCCCATACCCTTAGTATCCATTCCCACACATATTACCCTGATTTCTGTCTACATAAGTTGGAAAACTCATGCAGTTCTTTCTGAATATAGCATACTTCCTCATGGGTCACACTTTGTATTTCACCTTTGGGGGCTTGTTGTGATTTTGTCTAGTGATAGGTCTTGAAGACAAGAGGGGTGGTGGGGTGGGTAAGGAGAAGGATTAGAGATGTCTTGCAGGTTACTGACCTCAGGGCATTTCTTTGCATTTTCTTCTGGTGAGACAGGATTAATCTCTTCAGGCAGGGGTTGGAAGGCAGATTACTCAGGGCAGACTGGAAGTTGGGCAGTGCATGCTGGAGTTTGGTTGGTACTTGCCTCAGGGCTGGGAGGAGGTCCAGACTCCCTGGGGCAGGTTGGAGGCTGGATGATACAAGGTTGACAAGGTGTGATCTCCACGGGGCAGGCCATTGCATGTTTTTTTTGTTTGTTTGTTTTTTTAAAGATTTATTTATTTATTTATTTATTTATCCCCCCCCTTGCTGCTTGTGTTTTACTGTGTCCATTCGCTGTGTGTTTCTTCTGTGTCTGCTTATCTCCCCCTTGCTGTGAGGTCCTGCTGCATCAGCCCGCCGCGCAGCGCATCCGGCCTGCTCTCACAAGGAGGCCCCTGGAAGCGAACCCGGGGCCTCCCGCATGGTAAACGGGGGCTCTATCGATTGAGCCACACCCACTTCCTGCTGTGAGATCTTGCTGCATCAGCCCACAGCGCAGCGCGGGCCGGCCTGCCTGCCCTCACAAGGAGGCCCCGGGAAGCGAACCTGGGGCCTCCCATATGGTAAACGGGAGCTCTATACATTGAGCCATACCCGCTTCCCTGGCCATTGCATGTTTATCTGGTAAAGTCTTAACAGAATTTAGGGTTCCAATGTGCCCACCAATATTATCATCATCCCATATGTCTCCATCCCAGTCCTCGGGGTTCCGCTCCTTTCCAATCAATGCCTTCACTTTAATTGCAGAAAACTTGCGAGGTTGAGATTTTAGTTTGCTCTGTAATTCTGCTACTCATACAATGATAGTCTGGGTTTGATTCTCAGATATCTCAAGTCTGTGGCTACAGGAGACAAGATTGTCTTTCAAGGCACACATAGAAACTTTCATATCACTCATGCAGCATTTAAGTTTCAAATTTGAAGACTTTAGCTCATCTCTTTCTTTTGTAACTGTATCCAGAGTATCTAGGAGGAGCCAGCTAACATCATTATACTTTTTGACTCCACAAAATTCTGTTAAGTTGTTGAAAACACTCTCACTCAGATCCTTGCTTCTTATAAGCATGGAAGCAGGGAAATCCAGTGATGCTATTTTGCGTATCTCTATTGCCAGCTCACGCCACGGATTGTTAGCAACCTCTTCATTATTGGAAAGGGAGTCATTAGTACCCTTGATTCCAATTAGAGTAGAGAGCCAATTACAAAACTCCCAGAACCACCTCAGACATCCCATTTTAAGACTCTGTTCTTCAAGAACTACTCTTGGTACCAAGCTGTATTAGTCAGGGTTCTCTCAGGAAACAGTATCAACAGGAGATATCTGTCAAAAATATGAGATTTTTAAAATTTCACATGACCGTGGTGATGCACAAGTCCAGGTTCCACAGGCAGGTTGCAAACCAGGGACTCCAGTGAAATTCCAGTGAAAGGTCCTTGATGAGTTTCTGGGAGAAGTTGGCTGTACAAAGACGAGCTGGGAAATTCTCTCTGAGTGTTGAAATCACTTCCCCTTTTAAGGCATTCAACTGATTGGACAAAAGCGTCACCCATTGCTGATGCAATCTCCCTGATTGATGCACATGTAATTAGCCATCCATGCAGTAAACTCACTGGTGATCAATGTCCATAAATGCTCTTGTATTGCAATTAGGATCCACCTTAATCTAGTTTGGATTCATCTTAACTAATAACATCTTCCAAGATCTTATTTCCAAAGAGGATCACATTTATGGGACTAGTGGTTAGTACTTGAAAATAACTTTTGGGAGGACACAATTCAATCCATAGCAGCTTCCTACTATGGAATATGAAATATCATCACAGTAGTCCTCTTCCAACATGGCTGATGTCCTTATAAGGATAGGAAATTTGGACACAGTCAGTAAGGACACAGAGAGAGAGAGAGAGGCATGCGACAGAGGCAGATTGAGTAATGCTGCCACAAGCCAAGGAACACCATGGATAGCTGGCCACCTGCCAGAAGCCTGGGGAGAGACATCAATGATTCTCCCCTTTAAGATGGAGCATGACCCTACCAACACCTTGATTTTGGACTCCTGGTCTCCAGAACTGATACAATAAATGTCTGTTATTTAAGCCAACTAGTCTGTGGTACTTTGTTACAGAGGCCCTGGCAAATTAAGACAGAAGGCGAGTAAGAATATTAAAAGTAAATGTAGGAGGAGCAGATGTAGCTCAAGCAGTTGAGCGCCTGCCTCCCACATGTGAAGTCCCGGGTTCAGTTCCTAGTGACTCCTAAAGAAGACAAACAATGAGCAGACAACGAGCAAAAACGAGCAGACAATGAGCAAAAACAGACAAAAAAAAAAAAAAAAAAAAAAAGAAAAAAAAAAACACAAAAAACAAGCAGGGAACAGATGTGGCTCAAGCACATCCCACATGGGAGGTCCCAGGTTCGGTTCTTCGTGCCTCCTAAAGAAAAAACAATCAGACAATGAGCAGACAAAGGAGCACAAACAATGAGCACAAACAACGGGCAAACAGATGAGGAGCCATCTGGCAAGGGGGATACTGAAAAAAAAGGTAAATGTAACAAGAAATAGAGATTTGGTTATATAAGACCTTAGACAAACTAAATAAATGGAGAAAGGGAGCAAAGAAAAAGGTGAGATAATATGAGTTAAATAATTACCTTACACAGCAGGATGTTTTTATCTAAATTAGGAAACAGCAGTTTAGGTTTATATGTTAAAATTATTATTGCAGTAGCAATCAAGATTAAAACAGAATGGTGAGTTTGGGGCTAGTAGGAAAAGTTTGATAAGAGGGAGAGTTTCTGTTTTAAGTCTTTCTGTACCATTTAATTTCCTTTTGCCCTGTTTATGTAAATATTCTAAATGGTAAAGGTATAAATGCTATTGAACATGGTAGATTTAAAAGAGTGAAAATAAATCAGTTAAACTGGTTGCATTTAATATGTCTTGACAGAGTGCCTAATAATTTGACATTTATCTGACTGATTTTGGCCATTAAAGAGAGGCAAAATAATCACATGCAGAGACTGTGTAGCCATAGCTCAAAGCTATGTCTTTATTGTACATTGTGTAGTCTAATGAATATTTCCTGGGGTTTAGATGATACTTTTTGTTGCATTTCATTTAAAACATTTTATTAAAAAAGAAATACTTGTTTATTGTAGATACTTAAACTAAAAAAGGACAATAAAAGTCACTTTTAATCCAACGGCTGGTCCTTTTAAATTGCTATTTTGCTTTAATGCACTCTTACTTTACTGAAAAAGAATTCTCAGGAAGGAATTTGACATTTTATAATACTCTGTGCATAAGCTTACATATTATTTTAAATAAAATTTATAACTTGGACATACATGTTATTCTAGCCCTGAGTTTTCAGTTATTAAAGTGTTTTAGCCTTTGCTACAGTTTCTGAGGAGAGATATTAACTACTGCAAATATCAGCCCCAATAAGAAAAGTGGGACATATTTTTAAAAATAATGGTAAATACAAGTTATGTCCATCTCAGACATACATGGCTTTACTTGTTCATCTGAAATTATAGTTTTCTTTTTACCTTGAATATGCAAAATAAAGATTATGGAAAAAATAGAAATTTAGCTTAATTCTCTAGAGTTCTGCTATTAGTTCATATGCCCGTTTAAAGGATCTGTGAACAAGTAATGGATATATCAATAGAAAAGAATACAAAACAAAAAAAATAATCATGATATAATTTTGCTCATTTTCAATGTTGTTTAAGTTAGCATTTTTAATAAGCCCTTTTATTTGTCTCTATTTATGGTTGATTTGCTATATTTGACTTGATCACTTGATTTCCATATCATCTTGATTTTTCAATGCATGATATTCTATTTATTAAGCACTAATTATAAGAAAAGCACCCTGCTGAATGCTAAAGATACAAATGTGCATAAACATGGTACTTTTTTCTTAATGAAAAAAGCATGAGTATAAATTAATACAGAAGTGCTAAAACAGAATCCATACAGGTTCTTAAGAGAGAGGGTTTAATGGAACCTGGTTCCTTAGGAAGGTTTCATATAAGACATGGGATTCAGAATGAAAAATAGAATTAGGAGGTCACTATAGGAAGAAAGAAGGGTAAACAAAACAAGGGGATGGAACTGCAAATAGTACTTTTTAATTGAATCAAACTTTGTTTAGGCCCCTGCGTCTCAGAAATTTGTGGGGATATGAATCACCTGGGCATCTGGTTAACCTACAGGTTTGAATATGTTGGTCTGGGTGTGATCTGAGATGCTGCATTTCTGACAAGCCTACAGATGATGCTGAAACTATTGGTCCAAGGACCACCCTTGGTTTGGAAAAATGGATTCCATGGAGATTCAAAACAAAGATTTGGGCATATTTACTGAGACAGAGGAGAAAAAGACATGTAGAGAAATGATTCAGGGGAAAGCTGCTGCTCCTATCGGGTGTTCCACTTCCCAGTTGTTTCCTTTCCTAACAACCTTGGGGGGTCTCACTTAAATGCTGGGTCCTACTTATACGTTGATGCCTATCCTTGCCTTACCCTGCACTCAGTCCCTGGGAAGCTATGACTTCCTTATATACCCATGTTTGTGTTATTCGTATTTTGTAAAAGTGGCATTCCTCTCCTCCTCAGCTACATTTCTCAAAATGGGGACCAACCATTGACTTTATCAATTAATTTCTTGTGCATAAGGACATGTTTAGCAAATGCCTTTAAAATATTTAAAATGTAAATTTCAATGCTCTACTGTCAAAGATTTATATTCAGAACTTCTGGGGTTAGACCAGAAAAATTGTGTTTTTAATTTGTATCTTGGTGAGTTTGATTTAGTTTGCGCCTCTGTTCAGGAGGTGCCTTTCTCTTGCAATACGGGGCATGAGCACAGTTGATGAGCATGACTGGAGGCATCTGACAGCTCCTCTGCAGGTGGTGATTCTTGAAAATGAGATGTTATCAACTTGAACCAATTGGAGGGGCCATAATTGAGATTCCATTAGCGATCTGACCACAGCCTGGATGAGTTATTTTGTTATTAACAAAGAAAGGAAAGCATTGACCTTCAAATTGGGTTCACTCTGGTCTGTAAGGTAGAATGTCATTCAACTAAATGCTCATTATTCCTGATCTTTAGATGAAAGATAACTTTTCCCCAAAAGATATGAAAAAATGTTATGCTAATTTCACATGTTCAGCAATGGATAATGCTAAGATGTCAAAATGTCTCTGGAATAGCAAAGGAACTAATGTGTACACTAGAAATATTGCAAATAAGAGCTGATTGCTACTGGGAATTTGCATGAACCTGAATCTTAAATAGTTCTTCCTGTGCTAAAGCCGATCTCTAAGAGAAGTTTGTGCGAACAGAGGACAAGGCCTCCAAGAGATATATACTAAATTAAACTAATTAATAATTAATTTTAGAAAAACACACCCAAGATAAATCCCTTATTAGAGCAATATTGGACATGGCAACCTTCCCTGTGTTTCAATCACCAATTCCTCTATAAATGGCCATTAGCCAACTCTAAATTTTTAATTTAGAATTTTCAAGTGTATTCAATCTATAAAGGCATTTTTTTTTCCTTTATTACATCTAGTGATAAATTTCAAGTTTTGGAAAACATTAACCTTTTGTAAATGAGAGTAAATTAATGTTCTTTTTCTTAGTAGAGTCAAGAATTGGATGAATAACTTGGGAATATTAAATTAAAAGTAACATTTTTCTTTCAAGTCTACTTTAGAACTATATTTTCTTGTCTTGATTCCTCCAGATCAATAATAGGCAAATTCCAAAGTGATTGTAAAATGTAATTCATATTCTAGATGGTTTAGAAATGTAGTGCTGGAAATTTTGTTCATTTATTTTCAGAATTTTAGAATGCATTAAAACTTTTAAAAAACATTTCTATGGAGAATATGATAATAATATATAAGGATATACATATGGCATTTTAAGTTTTTTATATTGGGAACTTCCTATCTATAAAAGTTAAATTTCCCATTTTGAATTTAAATACAAGTTCCAGAATACTCTGTTAAGTTATAGTGTTGGCATGTGAAAATTAATGTCAGTCTGGATGGTGGAACTTACAGAAAGTGATCTACCAGGGAAAGGAGACTTGCTCATTTTGTTTGAAGCATGGCAAAGCAGATACATGGGACAATAAAACAACTAGACATTAAAATAATAACACTAATAACTAAAAGTGTTGCCTTTACAGTATCCAGCATAAAGTAGAATGTATAGTAATATCTTTAGAATGAGCTAATACCAGTAAAATAAAATATTTCACTTAATCGCTCAACAATCCTATTATTATCCCCATTTTACATATGAAAAACCTGGAACCCAGAGACATTAAATAACTTTCCCAGTTTAACTGCTAAATTGTGGTATAATCAGGTGTTGACTTAAGGTACATTTGACACCAAGTTCTTAAACACTACAGAGTAATAAACAAAATTTGTGTAGAGTCCAATTACTCTTGAACATCCCTTCAATGTCTCATAAAGAACTGCCAAATTGGGAGCAAAATACCATCCTTAATATTTATGGCAAAGCAATATTTCCTATCTATTGAATGGACCATTGTTTTTATTATTGTGAATGAAGTAGGTTTCTTAAAGGTCTCTCTGTCTCATACATAGATAGATGATAGATAAATAATGATGGATTAGGCATACGGGGGGGTGGGGAGGAGAGACAGAGAGAGACAGAGAGAGAGAAAGAGAGAGAGACAGAGAGAGAGCGAGTGAGCAAAATGTTCAAATTCTAGGAGGTATTTGCAAATTGAGGAAGACTACCAGAATCACAAATTTACATCCCCTATCTGATGCTTACTGTGGGGTGAATGCATATTAAGAACAATGCCATGAAGACTCGCCAACACTAAATAAATAGTTTATCCCCCCCATCATCTGAAGTCCACTTATTTAACTGACATAAATTCTGTGCATATATGATGAACTCCTACTGAACTCTTTGTTGGAAGAGTAATGCAAAGCAAAGGAAAAAGAGCACTGGGAGAAGAATCTCATGCTGAGACAAGGAATTAATTTAGCCAGTGTTTGTATATAGCTTAATAAATACATTAAGCACTTCCGCATTATAAGCATCGTCCTAAGTATTGGCAATATAGTCAGATGGCATGACAGATTGTTATACACCCCAGAAGAAAAAAGCATGCTCTTAATCTTAATCCATTCCTGTGGGTAAACTCTTTGTAAAAAGGATCTTTTGAAGATTTTATTTTTAGTTAAGATGTGACCATCTGAATCAGGATGGGTCTTAATCCTGTTACTTGAGGTCTTATTTTAAAAGACCATGAAGTAGAGTTGAAAGATGGAAGCAAACTGAATCCAGAAGAGAAAGGAGAGGACATGACCATGTGACAGGAAAGCCAAGGAACCCAAGGAATGCTGGCCAGCCAGAACACTATGGACCTCAGGAGGAAACAAGCCTTCTAGCCTTTGAAACAATGAGGCAATAAATCCCTGCTGTTTAAGCCAATGCATTGTGTGGTATTTGTCAAAAGCAGCCTGGAAACTAAGATAGATTGTCCCCATTTTGAGGGAAACTTAGTTCAAATGGTAGCCAGATAAAAAGAAAAGCTCAGTGCAATGTGGCAAGAACTATAATAGGAAACTTTACAGGGTACTATGAAAGCATACCAGAAAGTGGGAGATGAGTACGACCTCCTATCTGTGTCTCAACATGAAAAGAAAGCAGCATTACAGAAGATGAAAGGCCAGAGGCACATCCTTTCTGTTTGGGCACTGACCAGTCTTAAAATGCAGGGCCTCCAGAGATTATACCATCTGCCTTTTAACAGAATGCTTTGTAGCCTGAAACAGTGGGTAATGCCGGTGCATGGAATTTAGTGATAGATTACTATTCTAATTAAAGACTGTTTAAAAAGTATTAGTAAGCCAAATATAAATTTTAATGTATATAATAATATAAGCAAACACTACATTTAAAGATATTCTTATGTTACTAATCATGTGACAGTATTGATTATTGAATTTATCTTGATCAGAAAATATTGGTATCAGTGTAGTGTCACTCAATCTACATGAAGAAACTGTGATGATGCAACTTACTGACTTTTTTCCTGCACTTAATTGGGCACATGCATCATTGCCTGAGTCACAGCAAGGTATTGTGATGTTTGGGAATGATTTAGAGTTTTATTCATTTCTGAAGAGATCGTTTCTCCAGACACCAAAAAGAATGCCATTACTTTAATGAAATTCCCATCAGAGGGTTCATTGTTGTGACCAAGTGGTAACAAGGGTTAACATTTCAAGGAGAAGCATTACATTTTCATGACAACCATACCCCGACTTCTTTCAAAAGAACGGAATGTGGTCTCCAAACAAGAAATAGTTAGACAGGAATCAGGGTTTCAATTTGACTGATTGGATATGGTAATTTTCTGCAGATTTTTTGCTGAGATATTTTTAAAATAAAGTTGTGTGGTTATAATAGTAAACTATTGGTCTTCTGCTCTACCATTCCTTTTCATTGTACAGTGTGGGAGACAAACTCTCTCTCCCAGGTCTTTAGCTGCTATATTGAAAGACTTCTGAATAATTTACTCTCAAGGAGTATAGCAGTTGGCCCTGATGAGAGGGCAAAAAAGGGAAAACATAGTGGAAATGCTTCTATTTATTACGGTAGTAATCGGGGAGCGGGGGAGGGGGGGGAATCTTACCAAAGAGAAGTAAGATTTCCAAAAATTAAGCTACAGAAACAAAAGGCAGATGCTGCAAATATTTTTATAATAAACCACAAAACTGCCTCAGTGCCTACTGGCTCAGAATAATAACAGCAATCTAGATTTATTCTTTGCATTAAGTACATCATTTATCAAGTTACTTTTGCTGTATTTCCTGTACTTTCTTTTTTGTATTTGATAAAGTTTTGTCAGTGCTGTGGCTTTCTTTACTAGTCTTCTCTCCCTGCTCCTCATTTCCTTCCTACCAAATGGTCTCTTTAATGGACCTAATATTTTATTCTGTATCTAAAATAGCAGTGTTTTTTTCTGCCAAAAGTTTAGTCGGTGGGGTCCACTGAGGACTCAGCCTCTAATTCCAAGACTAATTAAGAATGCAATCAGTAATCAGTTTAATTCCTCCCAGAAGTGCCAGCTTCCTTCTTCACCAAGGCCAAACTCTTAAAGAATGAGTGGTCTCTTTTCTTAATGCCTTTAGATTCACGCTGAAGTCCTTCCTGATCTACACCAGTGCTATCCCGCAAGTCATAGACATATTTGAAAAAGGAAAGGAAAAAGGTGTAATTAATTTCAATACTTTATTTATTGAAGCCAATGATCCTAAGTAGTATCGTTTTGACAGGCAATCAATATACTATAAAAATTACTAATAAGATCTTTTTTTTTTGTACTAAGTCTTCAAAATTCAATTTATGTTTTACACTTCCAGCACATCTCAATTCAGACTGGTTGCATTTCAAGTGTGACTGTGGTATTGGATATGGCAGATCCAGAATCTTACACGCTCTGGAAAAAGTAGCCATGTGAATTTAGCAAACAAATAAAAACATCCTATACCTTCAAATTATCTTCCACAAAAGTGGTGCTGCATAAAGCATAGAATTTAAAATAAAACAGCAAATAAATCTGATTTATTATGCATATGAGCCCATATTTTTAGGGGTAGTACCTAAAAGGAATAAAAATTTTTGTTGTCGTTTTTTTAGACTTCCACTCAATCTTTAATAAAGTAGGGGCACATCCCCACTTGAAAAAAAAGCAGTGGATGTGAGGGCGATCTGGCTGCAACATCTGTCACCCCATTGATCGCCAGGGTTGATTTGGCTGATCTGGCTGGCTAGGCAGGTGTTCCCTTCCTTCCTCACCACTCCATGTGCGTCCCTCCCGAAGCTGCGCGCTAGAGGAGGACCGTTCTTTGGTCAAGGGTATACGAGTAGCTGTGCCCCCCTGCTAGAAACTCCAAACAAGCTCTCAAGGTCCATTTGTAGGAGAACGTAGGGTAGTCAAGTTTCCAAGACTCCAGAAACATCCAAATGAGGCGCTGCATGTGGCAGTCTGCCTT
>JAQZBX010102177.1:0-11248 GCA_029593785.1 Cabassous unicinctus | reverse complement strand
ATCTCCTGATTTAAAAAAAAAAAAACCTCCCTAGGAAGATGATAATTAACAAATAATTTGGCGATGTGATTTAATTATGGGTCATTTAAATGTTTTGAAACAGCCATAAAAGCAATTTGCATCTTACTAATTAGCCCCATTTATAACCCCTTCCAAACCTTCCCTTGCTAAGCATCACAGAAAATCATTATAATCAATGTAAATTACTAAGCAACAACGCAGTTATGAAACGAGTACATGACAATACTTGTTGGGAGAATGCAGAACAGGAGCAGGTAGCTCTCGCGAACTTCCCGTCTCCATTTATTTCAAGGTTAGAAGCCACCAGCAAACCGACTGGAATATCTGTCTATCTTCATGGTGCCTCCAGCACTTGCCCCATTTTGGGCAGATGTGAGCTGATGACCCAGGACATAGCATGCTAACTCCTTTGCCCTCCATACATGCTCCTGGTCCAGTGGGAGTTTTGCAGGCATCGTCCCATGAGGAGCCTTCCTCTCTGTAGCAGGGCATGCCCGGCCAAGTCCTGGCATCCCTCTTATCTACAACTTCACCTTGAAAAACACGCAGCAAGGCTATTCCGTTTGCCCAGCCTCAGTGTGCATTATCTTGGCGTTTCCCTTCCCTATTTAGTCCCTTGCAGCTCAACAAACACAAAAGGAACAAGAGCTCTGTGGCAGTTTGAAGCTTTAGTGGACCCCAGAAAATCCTGTTCTTAAAGCTGATCCACTCCTGTGCCTGTAAACCTGTGGTAGATGGGGCCTTTGGATTAGGCTACTTCACTTAAGGGCCTTTGTTAGATGGCGTGACCCGGGGTGGGTCTTAATCCTCTCACTGGAGTCCTTTATAAACAGAGGAAATAAAAGGCTGCAGGTACAGAAAAAAGCTGCAGAGACAGAGAAGAACCCAGAAGCTGAGAGAGAAGGCCCCAGGACCCAGAAGCTGGAGTCAATGGAACACAGAGGCCGAGAGAAAGCCGCTTTAGCCAGAAGACGAGAGCACAGAGACCTGAGGAGGTGGGAGAGACGAGTGGACACTGCCGTGTGTCTGGTCACCCACAGCTGTGCATTTCCTGATGCTGCCACCACATGCCTGACTGCCCACAGCTGCAGCTCAGGGAGAAAGCATCTCTGAGTATGCCTTGACTTGGACACTTCCATGGCCTCAGAACTGTGAGCTTTTAATCTAATAAAGCCCCATTGTAAAAGCCAGCTCATTTCTGGTACATTGCTTTGGCAGCATTTAGCAAGCTAAATGTCATTAGGCTGAAACCATGTCATGCAGGCCAGGTTAGCTGGAGGAAGACGCTTGGACCAGGAGAGTTTGAGTCCATTTAATTTAAGACAAACCTTCCTTTCCAGTGAGAAACCATAAAGAACAGGGGAGCATAGGGCTTGGTGAAGCATCCTCGCTATGTGGCATCTATAGAAGGCAAATGGCACTTTAGCAACATCATTTTCTATAACATTGATGCAGGTGGGTGCCTGCTCCATCTCTTGAGGTGTAGTTACACAACTGTCAGGTCATGGAACAGGTAATCCTACATCATACTCAGTTACTGCAGTAGCTATCTCTGAGCAGCTTGGAGGAGCAATCTCTCTCAATATGCTTGCCACAAAAGTGAGCTCCAAATCAGCAACTTCCGTTTCCTTTCAGGGCTGCTGGGGAGAGCTCAGTGGGTCTAAGAATGGGCTGTTGTGTTCTGGGGTAGGAAGGGTCCAGTATAAATCAAGATCCCAGCAGGAAAGAAAAGATGCATGCAAAACAGAAGAATTAGAGGAGAGTTGATTAAAAAGGCAATGGGCAGTGGTGTGGGCAGGAGGGGCGGTCACCGACGCTGGAACTCTCCCAATGCCAAGGTTTAGGGGAGGGGTCTACGAGAGTCGCTGAGGACCCCTTGGGTGGGGGAGTGGGGAGGCTAGGACAATCAGTCCAGGCTGCAGCCTCTCCTGGGCAATGCAGCAGGGAGAGGACACTGGGGGTGAACACTCCACCCTGACTCTCCTCCACTCCGCTCTCTCGGCCCTCCTTGGCCAAATACAACCTGAGCCATCGGGCAAGCGTGCCCACTGCTGCCATTCCCACGGGCATCCTGCAGGTAGAGGACAGGCTGGAGGAAGGTAGAGCAGCTCTGAGGTGCAGATGTAGGGAATCCCATCCAGGCCCTGCCCCTGTACTGGGTGGTCATCCACCACATGCCCTGGACAACCATCACCTCACTACAGGGCAGGTGCTCTTAACCCCATTCCAGGTTGGCTTCACGAGCTCCCCAGCCTTGGAAGACATGGCAGGTGGGTCAGACCTGGCTCTGGAACCCATTTCTCTCCATACCACGTCCCATCCTTTCACTCCACAACCTGAGGGAAAGCATCAAAAAGGAGAAGGATTGTCCTTTCTAGAGAATAGGTTTCGACTTTGGTCAAATGGAGAAGATAAGGCCACTGGAAGCATAATTCAAAGATTACAGTGCACAGCTAATTGGGACTTGTGTATCAACAGAAGAAAGCTCTAGAACATTCTAGAAAATGTTTCACTAAGTTGATAAGATCATAGAGAAGTCCTTTAAGCACTAAGGTTAAAAAGAGCTGATGTCATCAACCAACAAATTAGATAACAACGAACCAACAACTTAGATAACAGTTGTTAAAGCAAATATGCTAGGATTTGGCGGGGAGTGGGGTTGGGGACCAAAAGCAGACTGGGCACACAAGGAAAAGTAACAAGCTACCCAAAAGGGTAGTTGCATAAGGTTGCTTTCCTAGATCAGAGAAAGATATGATTATTACATACAAAAAAGAAACGTTAAGAAAGTTGGGTGTCTGTGGAAACCACTTTAGATTCTATCCTTTCCAATAGCAACCACTTGAGTAGATACTTAGATAGCAAGCACCAAATTTAATGCTGATTACAACGCAATCATGCCAATTCATTAAAGTATAGTACTTGTTAGCAACAAAAGAGTTTAAGTACAATTCAGTACAGTTTGTCATCATTTACATCAAAAGGAAAGAATCATGGCTTCTATGTATGTAAATAAGAAAGGATTCTGGTTATCTCTAAGGTGGTAGCTGTAGGATCCATGGAATCCCAAGTCAAGAGGACACAAAGTCAAATGTAGGCATTATATAAAATCTGCTATAAAAATAGCAAACTCTAAGAGACCCTACTCGACCTTGAGATAGAATTCTTTCCTAAGCAATTTTTCAAAATAAACTCGCCTTGCTTTTATCATAATAAAAACACTAATAGAAAACACAACAACAATTCTTTTAAAGAAAACAAAAGCATTGCAAAGCATGGAAAACTCGACATCATGGAAAGAGCTTAATCCCCACCTTTTATTAATGAATATTTTTACCATCTTGTCAGTCTGTCCAAATGCTGCTCCTGCATTACTTGGGAAGCAAACGTGTGGTTTTACTAGAAAACAGAAGTGAGCAGTTTGGGTCCTCCGCTGTACATTCCAATAGCATTCCATTGTAATAGCTGCTTGCCCTGAGGCTCTACAAACCCCAAATAGCCAGGATAACAATCTGCTCGTGACTCCAGCTACCAACCCATGCTTAGGACAAGCAGAACTCAGAGAATATTTGTCATGAATTGATGTGTGAATATGTCATAATTTTACAGAAATGTGCGTAAATGTGTGAACCTGCCATAAGTTATCAACTAAATTATTTTTTCCCTTTAAATTATAGTATCATTCTTCAGGTACCTGTTTGGTTGTTGACCAGTTTATCATTATGGATGAAGTCACAAAAATACAATGAATGAGTTTATTTGTATGTTATGACTTTTCTTCCACTAAAGCTCAAATTTGGAATGAAAGTACTTTGAATCTAAACTTTTCTCTGTATACCAATAAGCCTGACTGTTTATATTATGACTAATACGTTAATATCATGACTATATCAATATTGGGATTTGATTTTTTTCAACATCACCTACAAGACCTTCCTGTGGCATCATTTAGAAAAATTAAAACTTTAAAAAGTAGTATTTATGAATTCAATCAATATGGAAAATTGTAATTCACTTCCTCCGCTTCCTCAAAGTTTACACAACAGATGCATTCTCGACTGAAGTGTAAAACTTAACACTGTTTCTCCAGTCCTCTACTTTCCAAGAGTGTCTCCATTGTTAGAGCTTGCCCACATCACGTAACCAGCGGAAGACAAAGCCAAGGAGTCCCAACTGCAATGCAGACATGGTCTAAGGACAGCACGCTACTTGTCTGAATAAAATGCAAGCCCTGGTAATGCAGCAAAATCAATCCATCAGCAACTCAAGGAAATGTGCTGCTTTGCCTGAGAGAACAGGTATAATTTCTAATGAGATTTTTAAGCTATTAAAGTGGATTCTAGGAGGAGAATCTCACATTCGCTTATCAAACCTCAGCTGACTAATTGTTTTCTCTGATAACCATTTCTAAATTATATGTCTAATAAAGTTACCAAAAAACCCTTCAGCGTAACTTTGGTTAGTTCTTCCTCAGATTTAAGATGTATATTTTATTCACATAGGGAATAAATATAAATAATATATTTATATTATAAAAATAAACAAATATATTTCATTCACACCGACTTTTATTTTAATACCCTTGGATCTTAGAGTTCTATGTTTGTTTGTAATGAAAAAGAAGGGCTTTAATTATGGATAAATGAGACAAGAATTTTGATGAAATCATTAGGATGAGCCATTTGAAACAGCCCTTTTTGTAGGTCAACCTGACATTATAAATTGCCATACTGCAATGTCACATGGCTCAACCTAATATAGACCACCTCTAACCACCATGGAGCCGGGAGTCAGCAGTAACCTACTTGTCATGTGATTCTGGGGACATTTGTCTCTATTTTCTCATCTGTAAAGGAGGGCTAAGCCTATGACCATACAGAGGAGTTGAGACTAAATAAGAGCTTGGAAGGTAAAATGGCGGGCAGACCGTACTCCTTTGATACTACATCCCACTAAAATTCCAATAAGGAAATTTTTCAGATATGCTAACCCAGCCGGGAAGCAACGAAGAGAAAGAAGATGGCAGCAGGTGAGAAACGTCCACCGGTTCTGGGGAGTGAGAAGTGGAAGCTGGAATGGAACTGGGTAAGCCAGTCAGAAGGATAAACGGCCCAGAGCTGGGGGCTCCACACGTGCGTGGCAGGGTTGGAGTCTACCTGAACCCTGTGACTCTGGGATTCAGTGTAGGTTAAGAAATTCCCCATTCTTCGTGTTCTTGCCCAAGATGGACTTCAGTTCCCCTCTGCGTCACTAAACTTTAAACAGCCTTCTCCCATCTCCGACCTGCCTCTCGCCCTGGCCTTAGAGAACCCAGAGGAAGCCCTCTCCCCTTGGCCTGCCCAGTGAACTCAGGAGACACTGAACACACTCCTTAGCTGGACCTCCCCTCTGTCCTCCAGGACTCTTCTACATGCTCACTCCAGGCCTTAAATGTCTGCTGCCATCCGCTTCAGCAGACCTGACTTCAGATTCGGTTCTGGTCTCTCTGCTATCGCGACAGCCTTCAGGTCTCTCCTCGACTGCACCTCGTCTAGTCCTTGCTTCTTGCACACTGTCCAATGTGATTTTTTTTCTGTGATGGGGGCACTGATTCTCTGGGAGACAGGAATCCCTCCCTGCAGAGAACGGATGGCCCCAAACAACAAATGCTGACCTTTGGACTGTCAAAGAAAAAACTGCAATGGACAATGAGAAACAGGCCAGGAGCTGCTGAAGCAGGGAAAAGCAAGGAGGACTCAGGTCCTTGGGAAAAAGGGCAGGCAGCTTTGGAAGGGCTGGGAGTGGTCTGCAGGAAAAGCCCTGGAAAACGGTGAGGGGAGCAGACCACCGCAGTGTGTGCGGGACTGACCGACGGGTTGGTCCAGGAGATGGGGGAGGGCTTACTGAGCTTGTGATTAGGCCCACTTGGTGCACAATGTTTCCCTTTGCAGTGATTAGGCTGCTCAGAGACTGTGAGGGCTGGGAGAGGGGGAGGGGATTAGGAACTGCCTAATTAGGAGCCTCTAGGGATCCTGGGTAGTGTAAGGGCCAGGGTGAGAGGGGGAGGGGAGGAGAGGTAGGCAAGATTGACATTGACAATAGTTAGGGCCTGAAATTGTCAGTTTTCTTCTTATTTCTAGAGTCTGAGTTGTTTTCCTCTGCAGTCCCATAGCCTCAAGATGAGTTTCAAGGTCGTCAGGACAGGGGAGGGGGCATGTCATTGGGTGACAAACAAGGCCAGCAGCTGGATCAAGGGAAGACAGACAGACGACCATAGACAGGCCAGCCACCCAACAGGCAGGCCCTCGACTGAACCATCAGTTGGCACATGGCCTTGACTCAGCTTGGTCAGGGTATGACAGACGGCCTTGGCCAGGACACAGCAGTGGACAGGCCAGCCACCCAACAAGCAGGCCCTTGACTGAGCCGTCAGTTGGCACATGGCCTTGACTCAGCTTGGTCAAGGGAAGACACACAGCCTTGGTCAGGACACAGCAGTGGACAGGCCAGCCACCCAACAAGCAGACCCTCGACTGAGCCGTCAGTTGGCACAAGGCCTTGACTCAGCTTGGTCAGGGTATGACAGACGGCCTTGGCCAGGACACAGCAGTGGACAGGCCAGCCACCCAACAAGCAGACCCTCGACTGAGCCGTCAGTTGGCACATGGCCTTGACTCAGCCTAGCAGAACCTCCCTCTTTAATAAAATCTGACACCAAGGATGAGGAGACAATTGAAGCAAAGTCTCCACCATGAAGGTGAGTGAGCGAATGACCTGTGCATACAGGCACACATGCATGTGATGGAGGCTCTGGGAAATAGAGAAGAAACAGAATTTCTGGAAATTCAGTATCTGATAAATGAGATAACTCAGTAAGATCAAGTTGATGAAATCTCAAAGGAACAAAAAAGGCAAGGTGATTGACAACAGGGGAGAAAATATGTGAAAATTAAGATCTCATACCTGCAGTGGCCAACATCCAGCTAACAGAGATTCCAGAGAAAGCGAGAAAGAGAGTTCACAGGGATTACCAAAGAACATGTTTTGAGAACTGAAGGACATGAATCTCCATATTGAACAGATCCTTGGTGCCCAAAACAATGAAAATATTCAGACAGCAAAGCACATGGTCATGGAATAGTAGAACTTTTAGAGCAAAGAGAAGATCTCGCACGCTTGCAGGGAGTCTGAAGGGAAGGTCGTGGGTTATACGCACAAAAATAAGATCCAGAATTGCTTTGGTCTTGCAACAGTCACACTGAATGGTAGAAGGCAATCAAGTGAGGGCTGCAGAGTTCCGATGCAAGTATTCCCAGCTGGAGTTCTGAGGCAGCCAAACCACCCAGGCCGCAGCTTCACTGAGCTTGACTAGAGCCATTTGCACCACGAGTGTCCACCATTTTCAGCTCAGGGGGCAGTCTCTGCTGTCAGGGAACCTGCTATATACTGTGGAGAGGGAGCACTTATGGGCAATGGATGCCATTTCCAGTCGGTGCTCTCTCATAAATAAGATCCCAAATGAACCACGGAACGGGGGTGCCACTTTTAGCTTGGCGGAACATTGAAAAATGTTGAATACTGACTACAATAATGAAGTTCCCATTCCTTCTCTTCCTCACTGTGAAACCAGGACGTCGGCCCTAAGGCAGGGAAAACCTCTCTTCTTCCAAGGTTCAGGGACCAGAATGTAAGCCACCTGTTCAGAGCGTGAAATTCACCCCTCTTTACTGAGCTGGCCTCCATCATCAGACACTTGCCCAAGGCTCTGTTTTACTGGAAAACAGTCCAAGGTATTGTTTTTCTTCTTCCCTTTCCCCATAAGGATTTGGCACCACCCACGCCCAGATCCGTAAGTCCATCTGGGAGAACAGACCACAGAAGCTCTGCTCTTGAAAAGAATCAAGGGTGGAAAACATGTGTGGGATCACAAAGCACCTCAGAGGCAATGTATCATCACTATCTGTGATCTTAGAATGGGAAGGAAATTATAAGCATTTGGTTAAAAAGAGGGAAGGGAGGGGGAGGGGAATGGAAGGCAAATCAATAGGGGAGAAATCAACATCGTAATAGTAAAAAAACGACAAAAGACAAATTGATAAGCACAAAAAATTATATAAATTAATATAAACATTAAATGTGTTCAATCTTGTGAGGAATCAAACAACTGGAATTAAAACAAAAGGCAGTTTCTAGCATATGAATGTGGCAAATATTATGACATGATAACATTGAATCTTGGAAAAGACAAAGTGAAAGGGAATATTTATTCATTGGTTGTGGAAACGCAAACTGGGACAGCATTTGGGGAGGCCAATTTGACAATAGATATCAGGTACCTGAACATTTTCACACTCTCACTCAATGTTCCCATGTCTAGGAATTTATTCAGGAAAATATTCAGACACACATCTCCTATATAAATGGATGTTCCTAGCAATGTTAGTTAGAAAAGTATAAAGCCATGAGAACTGGGCAAAGTTAAATAAATTACAAAATTAAATATTGTGCAGTCCTTAAAATGGCTGATTTTCAAAGAATATCTTGTCATGTCAGAAAGTGTCATGGTATAATTTTAGAGTGATAAAGACAGATTTCAACCTTATATAGGCAGCACGATTAAATTAAAAAACAAACCTCTATTGCTATTTCTTTAGGTATATACATATACTACATTCGTATATGTGTTTAGACATGACCAAAAAGAAAGTACAACTTTATTTGTGATGATCTCTGGGGAAAGCAGTTTTTATATGAATATTTATACATTCTTGTATTTTTCCAAATGTTCTGCTTATTTCTATAATCATAAAAAAGAACCTGATGAGTGCAATTTAATCAGATTGTATTCCTGCTGATAGAGACCGTCACGGTTACATTTACAAAACCCCTCCAACATGATCATTTGTACTAATGGGAATAAAAAAGAAAATGGCCCTCAGCTTAGAGTTGGCCTGAAGAGACCCTAATTTAGAGAACTTCAGCTTGATGAGCTCTGATTTTTAAATGATGATGCTCTGTCAAACACCGTGCAGCTGGCCCTTGTCACAAAATCAGAAGAAGGGAAAAAAAAGGTTCCCTTTTCAGGGAAATCTTTTCAAGTCTTTACTCTTTAAGAAAAAGTACATGGAGCAGCCTAATAAATACTTGTTGCAGAGACCCGAATTAACACAGATTTCTGGGCTTCAGAGTTTTTCTGCTTCGTGGAAGAAGCCTCTGATTGTAACAGAGCAGATTTGAGGTCACGGTGGCAGACACGCGGCTCCTCCGAAAGCTACCGTCTAGCAGGACTTTGGCATCCTCAGCAGTCAACAGCTTGATTTCTTTATCACTGCCTTTTTGTGTGTACATGGTGCTAGGATAAAAAAAAAGGAAAAGAAAAAACTACCACGGAAGTGTGTAATGAAAAGGCAGAGAAATACGAAGGTTAGAGCAATGGCTTCAATTTGAGAGCACCGTCAACTGGAAAAGTGGCATAAAAGCAGCCAAGGCCCAGCGATCAGGCTTCCAGGGGCCCATCCAAGCCGGGGACACTAAAACAAGTCCCTTAGCCTGTGAGTGGTCGTTGTCAAGAAGAACGCATTTTAAGAGCGAAATGGGGGAAAAGAACAGCCTTCCCAAAAGTCCACCAAACCCAAGACGAGACAAAATGCACGCCCCGAGGATGGTTGACGTGAGATCTTTTACAATAGGTGAAGTTTGTTCCGCTTCTTAGTTATCACCATGATTCATTTGACTTCAATTCTGAGCCAAAGAAAAATTCTGTGTGTGTAGTGTGTGTAAGAGCTAGAGCGAGAGCGAGAGAGAGAGAGAGAGAGAGAGAGAGAGGAAAAGAGGAGAGGCTATGAAAGAGAGGAGAGGCTGGCAAAAAATCCACAACATTGGTTTGGTGATTTTGCTTTTGTTTTGTTTTTTTTCTCTTTGTTTTTGTGTGTGTGTGTTGTTTTTGTTGTTTGTTGTCAAGCCTTCTATTTTCTATGGACCTTTCTTTGCTTTCCCTGATCAGCTCTTCTCTTGTGCGCCTTGTAATTTAGTTATCATTTACAAAATAGTTTCATTTTTCCTCTCTTTCTCTCTTTAACCTACTGGATGGCATTTGCACCTTTATTTACCTGGCAATGCCAGTTATGGGATCTATACTCACCCACTTATGTATATACACATATATACATGTATGTCTTTTTAAAATGAAATCAATACTTGGTGGTATTTCATTAATGGAAATAACAAACCATATCTCCAATGGATGTGTGGACGTTCTCGAAGGGGCGTTGAGAGGTGGGTAATCCAACCACAAACAGGCCCCTTCGAGAACAATCTCAGCATGAAAACCAGGAGGGTGCAGAAACGACTTTGTTTGACATATACAAAGCAAGGGGCTTCATTAGAACGGGAAAAGGACGTCAGTGGGCGGCCAAGTGGAGCACGTGTGGATTGCGAGCTTCCATCATGGACCATGGGTTATGGGGGGCAAAGGGGACAAGGGGTCCCTGGTACTAAGGCACACACACTTGTTTTTTGGAGACTCATTCCCACCACTGAATCCGCAGACAAACAGGAGTTTGACTTGCCTCTTCCCTCTCTCTTTCCCCCATCTTTTCCGTGCTTGGCTCCACAAATGTCCAGACAGAGCAGGAGAAAGAAGGCGAGCTCACTTCTTTCTTTGGGGGAAACACTCTGGTCCTATTCCACAAGTCCTGTCTCTTGAGATGACAACGTACAATGTGAGGTTAACAATTAAATCAGTAAGGGAGAGAAGGCTAAAGCATTTCTTTACATCACAGACATTGCAATATGATTTGAGATTTGCAAGTCTAGAGTTACAGGACAGAATTTTAATAGTTGCTGAAAGTTTGATATAAAACGTTATTAAAATATCATAGTTATTGAATACTTTCCAATATTATGAAAGAACAAAAAATAATGTTACTTAAATAATATTTTCAAATGATGATGAAGAAAACCAGGGATTGGAGATTAAACCAGCTCTGTACTTTCCTAATAAAGATGACTTAGAATAATATTTGAAATTAAAAGACAATTGTTTCATTTAAAATGTTTAAATTCATAAAGTTCTTCCATGCTCTAAATGTGTAACTGCTGAATGGGAAGTCAAAATTCACTTTTAGCTATCCTTATGATATTCAATACTATTAAATGAGCTCAACACATTTTCTTTGGCCTTGGGATGGTAATGTCTGCAAAACCTAGGATAGCTATTAGGCAATTTCCTATTCCTAAAAAAAGAGAA